>DWBA01000460.1:0-13356 GCA_018236825.1 Apodemia zela | reverse complement strand
TAGTGACTCACATAGCCAATTAATCGCCTTTTACGACATGCCTGGCAGAACGGCAGTTGGTCTATTCTTCAAAGGAGACCGAACCAACACGGGGAATGTTATGTTTCTACGTAAAGCACGATCTGTTAAATTTGCCGCTCTGGTACGCTTGTTCACATTTATTTAATATTTCCCCCGTGTTGGTCCGGGCTTCTTTAGAGAATAGACGAACTGCCGTTCTGCCAGACAGGTCGTAAAAAGCGACCGATTTGCTATACGTGTCACTACCATCGTGACTACTAGGTGGTAGAGTACTACGTCTCGCCCGGGTATTTGGCACCACCGCCTTACCGATTCCTGTCGCAATTCCGTCTATGCTTGTCACTGTCGTGTTCCGGTTTGGAGGGTAAGGTAGCCGGTAGGCTTTTGCATGTGGCACTGCCATTCTGCCACACGGATAGACCATTACATTTTTCACACCAGTTACAACTGACATCTTTGGTTGGCGATGGTTTCTCTTTTCATCAGGAGAGCCATCTGCTTGTTTGCTATTTTATGACATACAAAAAAAAACTCTGCCTTGTTGGTGCAACGCCAAGCATTGAAAATGTGAAGACATAATATTTTTGTTTTAATTGTACAATAATACATACATAAATAATCTCTGAATAATATTGTCATAATAAAAAACTTATTGTAATTTAGAGTATTTATTTGAAGTCAATTATTACACAATCTATCATGTTACATGAACTATGACTTAAGTATTTCATATAATTTAATCATTGATTAGTTATACAAAGAACTGCAGTAGTCTATACTAGGCACTATTTTTTTCAATTGACACACCATAGTTCATCAATAAAAGCGTTGTTTAGTCTACATTTTTGGTTGAAACGTTTTAATTATTCAAGACGTTAGAATCCTGCTTGGCTAAGACATGATTATGTGAACTTGTTAATTTTATTTATAGTTAGCATGATTTTACATTATATTATTCGGCTCGTTATCTCAAAAACAATGATAACAATAATGTTCATAGTTATAATTATTAATCGCAGTTATATTAAAAGTAAAATAGCACATAATTGAGGAAAAGGAGTAAGAAATTTAAGAAAAAAATATGTTCTTAGTCAAAGACGTACGTAGTACATTAAACTCTCTGTTCTTAGTGTTCTTCCGTGCAAGAGACGAGATTATCGTAGCCAGGTGGATAAGCCTTACGGTCACATATTGTTTTAAATTGTGCTATAAAACAGTCTAAATACCAGTATAGGGTTGTAACTAGCATTTAAAATTATGGTCCATATAAGTTTTTTATTTGGTGTTTTTAAATATTTTCAAATCGTATTAAACTTTATATACCTAATGTTTCAGTATTCCTTATAAAAACTGTATACGTTGGGACTTGTATGCAGATTGTAGTCAATACGTGTAACAGCGATATAGTTATCGCTGGAAAAATTATAAAAACTATATTGAGAATCTTCATATGATAAAAACTATATTAAGAATCTTCATACTAATGAAGATTCTTATTAAGTCCATCGTGTCGGTCTGAGTTAATAACATTGAATAGATCTTCCTGTCGGGCAAATCGTAAGAAATGACCAAGCCTTAAACGGGATACTGCTGCCAAAACTAGTTAGGTATTTCCAGTGCTGGACGTACACTCAGGGAGAGTGTATAAAGCGGCAAACTTTTAGGGGTGGCAAAATTTTTCCTCTTCTTCATGTTGTCGAAAATGCTTTAAAAATGTTTACATGATAACAGATGCATATAAGAATTAAACTAGCTAAGGTGTCCACGGGAGGTAGCAACCACTTAGTATCAGCTTAGCCTCCCGCTCGGTAAGAAAGGTTTAATAAAAAAAAAATATTTTCATCATAGCATTTTCAACGGTGCAAGTGCAAACAAGGCGGCACCATGGGCACATTATATGATAGTTACTTGCTATATGTAAATACGGCCCTGTGTATTTTAGTTATAGAAATTAAAACTTCAAAAAGTATTATCTGTGGTAATATATTGATATTGTCGCACGTTTGAAAAGTTTATGTCCCTATAGAAAAGAAGTAAACCTCATGTGGAAATTAACCACGGCTTTTTAATCTACATTAATAAATGCGAAAGTATGGATGTTTGGAGATAAGGATGATGGATATTTGTTACTCAATCACTCAAAAACTACTAAACGGATTTGTATGAAATTTATCACACAGGTAGATGATGACCTGGAATAGCATAATGCATATAGGCTACTTTATTCCAGGTCCCGATAAAATATCCTGAAAAAATTTGTTATCTCCGCGGTATTCACCTAAAACTTTTATAATGCAGCGGATTGCAGTTTTTAATATTCTCATTGACATAACATTGCTCTAAGTCAAGGTTCCTTAAACTCTGGCTGAACCTTCTCTTCACTCAAAAAAACGGGTATAGCACTTATAATTCGAATAACTGACTGAAAATAAATATAAAATCATACTAAGGCCCGCTTGCACCACACTATTTAAATGCTTTTTAAATCAATTTATCGCCTCTGTGATCTATTGGTCTTGTGAATTCGGAATTGACTACACGAGCTCCCGGGTTCAATTCCCGGGTCAGGCAATAAAAAAATGTGTTTTTACAGTTAAACAACGTTGCCCGGGATTGAAAAAGTGCCCGGTTGGCGATAGGCTTGCCACCTATCACATTGTGGGACCGGGTATCTTCGCGCCTAATAGTGGGTACACTGGTTGCACCTCTGCGGGATCTTCGGGGATACGGGTGTGAAGGTACTTTTTTTCAAAATGAATTTAATCACACAAAAAGTCATTAAAAAATATTTATATAGTTTGGTTCAAACGGGCCTAAAGGTTTCGATTATGTTTTATCCCGTGAGAGTATCTTGTATCCTGTATCTTATCTACTTTTGAGTAAAACTGTTGTAAGAGCTCAGTCGCAGAATTCCCTTTCTTAAAATATCCCTCGAGCGCAAATTGGCTCTCACATAAAGTCACACAAAATCTCACACAAAAATACTTTTCTCAAAAAGAGGGTATTGTGAAAAAGGTCTAAATATCCTTTTAGTATAATGCTCTGTTTTCTGTCTGTTCAACTCTTCCCAGTGGCGTAGCAAGGGTCCGCCCTGGGTATCACCCTCGAATAGGTAGCGATGGTATGGGATGGGATGGGCGAATCTGAGGACCGGCAATACGTCCCGATTCAGCTCTAATCGGACGCTGCGTGTCCCGATTTTCACTTACCCAATTTTGATTCCAAATTAAATAAAAAAATCTGTTAACCGGTTGACCCTGCGGGCCATTCCTGAAACTTCGCGCTAAATTGAGGTATTAAAATACCTCAGCTCAAAGCACAAATCTTAAAAAAAAATATTAAACAAAAATTTTCTTTGTTTGAACATTTTGCTACATGGTAGATACAAAACAATCAATTTTGAGAAGTTTAAATTTTGTATCAGGGACATTCTGCGACGCCGTTGAAAGTAGTCACTTACTAGGTATTCCATTAAGGTTAAATCCTATTTACATGTGAGATTTATAAAACATCACATCAAATTAATAAACAAATAAAATGCAAATTATTTATCGTATACATAACTATACCTACATATATCTACCTACTAAGCATGAGGATTTAGTGGGAGATTCTCTCAATTCTCTGGTATCGGGTTAAGATAATAATATGGCTACTAGCACACTAGCAGCTCACTGTAAAGTCACACATTCTCAGCAGTTTAATATAGATAATTAAAGTCTTAACTTTTAAATATGTAATTTTAAAGCATATTAGACTATATGGATAAGATGGTATCAAATTATGTTACTGCATTTATTTTCCTATGATTACATTAAACTACAACAACGGTCTTCAATTCCTATGTGTCTTCAGGATCTTGCAACAGATCTGCACCACTATGAAGAAGTGACAAATAATTTTGACGAAATTAAAAAAAACCTACCTAGGCCAAGTTGAAAATAAAAGTATTAACATAGCTATAGATAGTATATTTTAATTTGTCCAAAGACATCTATATAGATATCATGCATAAAAATTGTTTTTATTTAATGATTTGAATGATGAATGAAGAAACGTAATTTTTTTTTCTATATAAATAGACTTTATTTATATAGAAAAAAATTACGTTTCTTTATAAGTGAATTTCGGTTGAAAGGTTCATTGTATGGCTTTGTATTTTATTATTTTAACAGAAAATTTTGCCGTTTTCTATTTTCTGATTCTTAATATTTAAAACACAATTTATAGTGAACAAACTAGCAAATCTTTTACTTCGCGTTTTCTATAGCGTAAATATAAGTAACATATGCTAGGAACTATTATTAATTGGCTTTTCTGATACCGTCATATCCACGTCGTAATCAAGAAATACCTATTTTACGTTAAAATATATATCAACATATTCATTTTAATATATCTACTTACTTTATGACACTTAACACACAGATCGTTTTGCGCAAATATTTTCATTAATTTATAATAATTAAAACCTTAACAGTTAAGTTGAACTCTCTTACACATTGAAGCCCATCAAAATACCTACTTAACTAAGATTTTCTTGAAAAGATCAACACTTATCAATAAACGGACTACTTGTTATGTGCACAAAAAATAACAAGCACTAATATTTCTATTGTCATTTTTACTATTTTACTTTTGGCTACACAATAAAATATATAACTATCTACAGTGGACATACTACCATATAAAACAGTATTTACATTATCACAACTGCCTTGAAACTTCAGGCCACAAAAGAATAGATTGCTTATAAAAAAGAAAGAAATGTATTAATTGTAATTTACAGGCTTAGGATATTTAAATAGAAATCAATTAATTAAGCTACATAAAGGGGTATTTTTAAATAAATACCTAAATTTGTATTTATATTTATCAACTATATATCAATTCACGTGACATATGTAAATAATAGTTTTTAGTAACTGACTATTTACGTGTTACAATTGCGTAATTTAAATTACAAGACTCACCAATAAACTCGCACAAAAGTTCCCTTAAAAGTGCAAAAATGCGTCTCAATACTGATGATCTAAATGCGAATATAAATCACTTAGTGCTATAAACAAATTAAGGCGACATGGCAGTAGAAGTGGCGTTTCCATTATGCTCGTAACTTGTAGGTACTTTAAAGTTATTAGAAGTTTCGATGATAATTAATTAAAATAATTCTTTCGCTGATCAATAATATAAGATTTTTCTTGTTAATTGTACATATCAATTAAGTACATTATGCCACTTGCAATTATTAATTTCCAGTTACTTTGTTTTAGCGTATTTTATACCCTAAACATATTTATTATATGATAGATCAGTCTAACATAGGTATGTAACTGTATTATAATTAAGGCTTGTTAACCGGTTAATTTTTAAACCTTATGTACTTCCTTATGTACTTGCGGTGATTTCACCGCAAGTACATAAGGAGCGTTTTGTTAATGTTTAGCTCTACCTAAACTTCAAAATACCGGTTACATTGGACCAAAATTATAAAGGTTTTAAACCAATCAACCGATTTATAGAGGTTTCTTAAAAAATCTTTGATGTTCGCCGCTTCCAATTTTGCTCTCTCTGTGTCCGTGACGTACCATTTACGATTTTGTAAGTGATTTCCAATTGTTTACAAATGAGAGCAAAAGGAATAAATTAGCTGAATCGCTTTGTCCTTAGTCTAAAATCATACGGTACCTACTGAAACTGAATCTTTATAGGTAATTTTTGTGAGGGAAGGTATTTATCTGACTTAAGTATATAGTCATAAATATAATAACTTTCCAGTTATTACTTTTAAGTGGTTATGATAATTTCTGAATGCTCGATGGATAAGACTGACAATTGACTGTATCAGCTTGTCCTAGTCCTAGTAGAGCACTCAGTTCTCTCTGCATACCTCGTAATGAATTTGGTGTGTAGATATGTATGTAAAAACACATCAAGGTTATGTAATTTGCAACTTTCTCAAGTATCGAATACCCACTCAATAAAAGTCGAGTCCATAATAAGTTTTTCATTTGATTCCCGTGAGGAGCTTTGCTCAAGTGAGACGTGTGTTGAGTACCGCTCAACGTTAAGAAGGTACTCAAAACCGCACAACTACCCAGCATAGCTGCAGCATTACAACAAAGTTGGCTTGGACATGTGCAACGGGTGGAGCCTTCACGTTTACCATGACAAACTCTCCTTTGTGCAACGGATGAAGCCTTCACGTTTGCCATGACAAACTCTCCTTGGACAAATTGTGTAAGCCAAACGTTCTGTTGGACTTCCAATGTCACGCTTTAAAGATAGCGCTGAATGTGATATGCTGTCAAACTATCATTTAACATCAACCCGAAAAACTGGAAAAAAGCTTCAGACGATCGTGATAGTTGGAAGAAAATTGTCTCTTTTTGGGGGTCAAATTGGGGTTTTATGCATAATTCTCTGAACTAACCCATAAGCGTGGCCTTCGCCACCAACGTGCTGCAATTCCTTCAACTACACTAATCACACAATTCGTCTGCGAACTATGCGGCCGGTGTTGCCTATTTACGTTTATAATTTACGTACCTCTATGAATGCTGTATAAATTATGTATTATAGATGAAAATAGGAAATAAATGTAGGGTTGATAATCAAGTCGGGGTCACTAGTGTAGGAGTGATGTTTATCGAGATGAGTTCACAGCTGTGGAAGTTGCTGATGTCACACAAGGATGGAAAAGAGAAGATCTTCCCAGCCAGTTAAAATGTTAGGAAAAGAAGTCCATCTGAGAAAGGTGGAAACTTGTACGAGTACATAGAGTGACAAGGGAATTAACTGTTATCGAGCGATTTAGAATTTGCTTAAGCTTTATGTGTTCTAGCGTTAAATATTGCTTGACCACCACAGTTAAGTCGGCTCGAGAGTTATTGCGTTATGTTACAAACAAATACTTTTAAAAGAGTCAATGAAATTAATTTATTTAAAAATGTTTGCACAATCATGTACAGGTGGACTTAATGCCATATGTCATTATCTACCAGTCAACCTTACTCAAATGAGAACAATATTTAGGTAAGTCCATAGTTCACAAAAAAACTTAATAACAAATTTCGCACATCAAATTTAGGTCAATTTATTAAAGTTATGATTTCGGAAATGTAACGAAGTGTTAATGTTATACCTGAATGTATGAGAGCATATTATGGTTGTTAATCCACGGACGGTCGTATAACTCAACCTATACCTTAATCCTAGAGTTGGTTCAGACCCTTTTGAAGAACTGATTTGCTGCCTTTGGTACCAGGTAGCTCATTAAAGGCGAACGATTTTCCATACGTGTCTACCATTGTAATTTCTAGGTTCTACTAAAATATTTAATTACCTACATTAATTTACTTATTTATTTAAATGTTGTATTTATTAATAAATGAAATGAATTGTTTAAAAATAATAAAAATAAGATTAAATCTAGTCGTAAATAATTTATAAATTCATTAAGAACCATCGACTTATTATTACTAAATAAGTTAATGTTAAGAACCAAAAATTTAAAAACAGATTCTAACTAAAACGTGTTGAGATTTTTTTACTTATTTAGGCCATGATAAATCAAGGAAATAAGTAATTGGACAATTTTCGTTATCTGCAGTCATCAAGTACAACAAATGACACAGTAACAACAAAATAACTTACTAGCAATTTGTCTATAGCTAATGATGGGCTAATCTAAAAAGTATTTCAAATATAATATAATAACTTTCAGTTTCTAGCAAGCGTAGTACCTACAAGAATTGTATATATTTTATTAAACATTAGATTTTAGATATTATTATTAATGAATGGACAAGTAGCTATTGGCTGTTACATTCTTGTCTATGTGCAGTGTTCCCATTATTCTATTTATCAAGCTGGTTCTTGAATGCATTGACTGAGATGGCATCGACCATTTTCTGTGGTAATCTGTTCCATGTACCTATTCAAGATTTTATTTTATTTATTTATTTATTTTTATTTCTGTAGTAGATATTTCTGTTATTTACTTCTACAATTTTACTTAATTAAAATTATTTACAATTTTAAAGCAAATACAAGTCTACATAGTAAGTATAACAATATTGATTTTGATTGTGAATAAATAATTTTAATTGTTAGAAATTAAAACATGTTTACAGATAAATATAATAAACCATTAAAATGTGTATGATACACATTAAAATTATGTATATTATTGAAATAATTTAAATAGAATCCTCATTTTGTAAAATGATTACGATTAAATCTTAATTTAATCGACACACTTTCTCCGACTGACTTTCATAGAACTGAAAGAAATAACTAGCTATTACATTTGCATACAAAGTTTACAAGCAATGTCTCGTAATAAGAATTTCGTCGGTTAAAGGATTTTAGCTTTTCTTTTCTTCCAAAGTACCTATAGTAGGTATATATACCTTAGTAAAATCCGTTGAGAATTATAAACCGTTGAGAAGGTAATATCTCGCGATAGTTGCTGACATACATAATTATTAACATGCGTCGTTGTTGACATTTAAGTTTTAAACGTTTCCCATAATTTTCAAGAATTATAATGATTTAAGTATCATGTCTGTATCCCCGAAGAGGTAGGCAGAGGTACAACCAGTGCACCCACGATTAGCCGAAGATACTTAGTCCCACAATGGGATAGGTGGGCTATCGCCGGACTATAAAATTCAAATCCATATCCAGATAATTTGCTAAATATTCAGCAATTTCATATTTAAGATTTTTTTAGACTTTTAGGCACGTACACAAAAAATAAATACATTAAATATCATAAAATGACTGTATTTCTTCCTTGTTTATCTGACAAAAAACTAGTTAGCCTTCTTTATATCATTGACATGTCATGAAATGCTTAAAAATTCATAAATCAAAACTACTGCATATTTTGCAAAACTACCAAAACAATTAACAGGGAAAAAACATTTTTAAAAACTGTTGATGAGGGATCTGTACCATATGTATTGTACATTGACAGTATGTAATGTACAATAGTCAAAGTCAAAGTGCATACTTATAGTATTACCATTTAAAACATGGTAAATGTAGGTATGAAATTACGTCTTTAACTCTTTAATGAAACCCATATGTGGCATAATATTTACGTTTATTTCCGCATTATAGTCCGTCACGCTTTCACGTCTAAAGTGCTGAACTGATATTGATGAAATCGTCAAGGAGATAGTTGAAGATTCGCAATCAAACATAGGTTCTTTTTTCAAAAATCCATTCCTAAGGGGTAGAAATGGGGGATGAAAATTTGTACGAGTATGAAACATTGTATTGATGACATATTGTGACTACTCGCGGGCGAAGCTGCGTGCGCCAGCTTTTAAAATATAGTTTTTGAACTAAAAGGACAGTGTTTACTCACTGACAGCCATTTTAATATTTGACAAAAAAAATTACAATATAGCTACTACATTATAAAAATAATGTAAACGCAATCGCGATCAATACCCTAATGAAATATATTTTACTTATTTCTTTCTTTCGGAAAGAGCAAGCTGTTACATTTTTAGACTTAAAATATATTAGCTGTAAATTTTTGATTTTTACAGATACTTAACTGATATTTATAAGAACATATCTAAATGTTTAATGCTTAGCATATTTCTAAAATTAGTTTTATCTACACGTTTCTTTCGCCAAAAAAACTGTTATTTCCTCGAACATTGACATACTTACCTTTAATACTCACTGTATAGTTTACATAATATACTTATTTAAGCACATTTAATCCAAATTTTCATTGTACCTAATATCTTTAGTTTGTACAATGGAAAATTTTTAAGATTTTACAAATTTGATTATATTTTATAGCCCAATTCACAAAAATATGTGAAATCGTAAATAAATTCAATAGGAACTTGAATTCTTCAACTCCCCAGACGATTAAGAATGCATGAAAATCAACGCTTTTATGCGAAGAATTCGCGCTGTTTTCATACTTTATTGTGAGTAGCAAATCGTAAAAATGTTTGGTCGAGTATTGCTTGATTATCTGAAGAGGCTGGCATAGGATAAGAATTTCTTATCAACTACAATAAGTAGAGAGATTTATTTTAACCAGAGGACTGTCGCTTCATCATAAGATAAACAAATATTAATGTTAGGTAAGTATACACTTAATAAGCTTATCTGTAAAATAATTAAAAGTCATAAAAATTACATTGTACTACAACAAAAAATACCTTCTAGTCCCAGCTAGGACCGTCATAACAGGTGGTAAACTTTCTTCTATAGTTGCATTAAACGAATAGTCTCAAGTGATCAAAAAAGGTGGATGACGTCACACTGGAGACATGGAAAAGGAAGACTTTCCCAGCCAGGCAAGGTGTAGTGCCTGGGGACCGAGGTCGGTCTGAGAAGCGTTTAAACTTGTATATAGTGTTATAAGATAAATAATTGTAATATTGCGATTCAGGATTTTATTTTGAATTTTTATATTTTTTATTATTTTTTCTTGTAGCGTTTTGTTAATTGCTTGACCACTACAATGCGTGATTCAGAATACAGAATAAGAACAAAAATAGATTTTATAGCTTTTTGATTATTAGAAAAATAATAAATAAATCAATCTTTAACTTGTGCAATTTTATTTTTAGAAAAAATTTCTCCATATTTTTTACCTTTCTCTATTAATGTGACATACAAATACTTAAAATAGAAAAAGATAATTTAAAAAAAATTGGACAATTTACAAATCGCCAGACCGATGGAGTATTATTTGTCTAATGTTCAAATTAATATACAATACTATTTTTTGTTCTTAGCCTGGATCACCACCTTTTTTAATCCTTGAAATATTCGTTTAAATGAAAGAAAGTTACCAATTAATGAAAAGTAGCGTATCCGTAAGAGATACACTTGTGTGACATTGGTATTGGTAGGTACACCAAATAGCCACATTTTAAAGCAGCATTATAGATTTAAGATTCAATTACTTCATAATATTTAAACACAATAATGTTAATTCTAATTAATTACAATATAATATTCATATTTTCAGCTGCTTACAAATATTAGTGTCATTATATTACAATGTTTTCATTTCTTTCAATTCACATACTCTTAATACGCATCTATTTAGACGTCTAGCCTGTGTTGCATTTCAACCCGGTCTAAGCCCAGAAATAGAAAATATAAGAGTTATTAAGAGTTTCAGATTTCATAAAAATTACACTGTAAAATGGCTTTAATTTTTTATAATTTCTATCCACGTGAACATTTATTAAATGCTGAAGAGGTTTTTTGAAATTCCCCTGGAAAAATGCATTTTGCCGGGATAAAAATAGATTATTTGTTAAGTCTGGATATAGACCATGAAGCTATATATTAAATTTGGAGACAACAGTTCTAATACCAAAACGCTGAATTGTTGTCACCTTCTGAGGTTTCACCCTCCTTTCTAAGTATGGTGCTTATATTAAGATTTCTTTTAGTGAGAAAGAGTGCCTTCTCTTTCTTAATAAAAGACCTCAGAGAGTGCGACGCAGAGATTTTAAATGCTTAGGTACACGTTTCAGCCAACGATGACTATTAAAAGTGTTAGCTCCAGTTTGTCCGTCAATGGGTTGCGGCCCGGCACGTCACTGTTATGTGCTAGTATTTTTCGTTGCGATGCGGTCCGCTGCGACCTGCGGTCCGTCCAAATGTGCTCAGTCCTTCAACCCAACCTAAGATTCTGTCGTAGACGTCTGAATAGAATTGTTATAGTATAATTGTTATACGTAAGAAAAAAATCCTGTTATAATTTTTTGATATCTACAATAATCTATCACCAAATAATTGTTTTCAATTATATCACAATCATCCAATGCTTAAGAAAATATAAATATAAAAACATTGGATACAAACGGGAGACCCGTTATTCCAGAGTTCTATATTTAAGCAGTGGCAACCGGTCGTGGTCACCACGGCGGGGTACTCAGGTGTTCTCATCAGAGGAGTCATCTGATGATGAACTGGTTAGAAGAGTAGGAGCAATGTTGAGTTGACGGCAGAAACTTTGTTGTCCTAGAGCTAAACGACGTACACCCATTCGCTCGCTTTCAGGAAGCGATTTACTGCATTTTTCTTCGGTTATTGCATCTCGGGATAATGATCTGAAATATTGAAACCACATCTATACTAATTATAAATTGTAGTTTGTTTGTTTGGTTGTACGCGCTAATCTTGAAAACTGCTGAACCGATTTCAATATATTTTTTAAGTTGGATAGCCTGTTTATCGAGGAAGGTTGTAAACCTTATAACATCACGCTACGACCACCAGGATCGGAGTATCAACGAAAAATGCAATGAAAAACGCTACCACCACGTAGCCACGATGGTAGTTATTCGCATAGCCAATCGGTCGCTTTTTACGACCTGTCTGGCAGAACAGCAAGTTGTATATTCTTCACAGGAGCCCGGACCAACACAGGCTAAAGGGGTGATATAATAAAAGTAAAAAAATCATACCCAGTCAATTCCAGCATAGATCCTCGTCTACAATGGCCACGATGAGGTCCCTGCATAATGCTCGCTGGTCGTGATGACGCACCAAGTGGATCGGAATGGGCTACGTCTTCCATCAACAGAACTGAAGGACCTCCAAGGCTAGTGCTTCTTTTAGACAGCAAACTTGGCGTGGTCTTGTAGTAAGAAGCTTCTCCCTTCACTGAGGAACTTTCTCCTTTATGTGAGTCTGCTTTTCCTTCAGAGTCCGACACAACTGATAACTCTGGAGCATGACTTGAACTTGAGCTCTCTCTTCGGAATAGACCTATGATAGATTTCGGATGTTTTGGCTTTTCTATACCACCTAGGGTTATAGTAGGAAATGGGTAAGGGGAAAAAAAGAAAAAATTAATGCTAGGTAAACAGGTTAACTTGTTAAGAACTACGGGGTTAAATTAATGCTAAAACATGTAACCGACCTCAAATTATACTCGACAATTTATCAAACATTTCTTCTATTTTATCAGTCAGTCATAAAATAGATAAGTATCGAGAAAAATAAATTGTATAATAAATAATCTATGGTCTAGTGCTCTGTGCTAAAAACTTTAACATAGAATCGTAAGGTCTAGACATCTGTTCTAAACAACTTTTTCAATTCTTCTAGAAAATATTACTTGCCTGAAACTGTATATGTGTCAAATTTGTCGATAGGCTGGCCACCTATCATATCATGGAACATAATACCGTCGGCTAATCGAGAGTTCTTTTTATATCATAAGATAACAAACAAGCAGATGGGTCTCCTAATGGAAAGAGTCAACCATCGCCTATAGACACTAAAGATGTTAATTGTGCGTTGCTATCTTGTGGCGAGGTCTTAATG
>DWBA01000459.1:0-13356 GCA_018236825.1 Apodemia zela | reverse complement strand
GCACCATTAACATCTTTGGTGTCTATAGGCGATGGTTGACTCTTTCCATCTGGAGACCCATCTGCTTGTTTGCTATCGTATGATATAAAAAAAAACCCAAGCGCATGTGATGAATCCTGCCTCATTAGTTGTTACTCCAATTAATAATGACGATGATGTTTCCCAAATAGTTTCCAAGCCCGGGGAAGACGTGTCAGAACTCTACCACCTAGTAGTCACGATGGTAAAGAATGGAAGGATAGTATATTCTTCAAACCCGGACCAACACCTTCACCTTCTAATATTGTCGTTTATTTTTAAAGTCTTCTAATAGTTTGTGATTTTTTTTATTTCAGATATTAAACTTAGAGAAGCTAATAGAAGTACAAAATGCAAAATTCACCGCTGCCATTGAAGAGTTAAATAACAAATTAAAGTTAGAAACGGAAAAACGACAAGCGTTACAGTCTGAAATTGAAAAGCTGGCTCACTGTGTGACTCAAGTTTAGTCGACGTGTAGTGCATCACTGCCGGTTCACAGTATGTATAAAAGACATTTAATGTGTTTGTCCATGGCGGACTGATTATTTTTATTGACATTACTAAATGGTATATTGTGTATTTAATACAATAACTGCTAAAATTAATGACCCATTTGGAGTAAGTCATCAAGGATAAGTTCAAAGTGATATTACGATATTGTAGCAACATAGACAAATTGTTTGTGAATCGGTTTTACAATAAATAACATCTTATTAATAACTTGTTATTGGATTCACAAGATGGCTGAATTACTTAAGTAATTCGGTATTATAAATTTCGATCAAAAATAACCAGATTAAAGATAGCAGGCTTAAAACTGGCTACACTAATAAATGTGTGATCTTATTTCGTCCAATCACAACCAGTGTATGGACGCGTCTCGCAAAGAAAACGTCTTATGAGTAGCAGGTGTCTTGCAATTTTAAACGTTAAAACTATCAACTTTCTAAGGGCCTAATAAAATTTTACGAGCTCACGTCGGTAAAGCGGAGTAATAGTCATAACTAAACCATAACATACAGAAATAAGGTTGATTATTTATAAGATACTTTTAAGAGGTTGCAATATTTTTAGGTTTCTGTATATATCATTCTCAAGCTATTTTATTGCGCTGAATTTATAGGAAATGCTGAATCTTGTTAGTTTTGATCGAAGACTATAACACCAAACCGGTCACCGTAAGGACACATTTATATTTTAAAAACAATTTGAACTCCTTGAACTAGCAATAAAACACTGTCTGAAATAAATAAAAAAATAGCATAGTTTTATCTCTCATATCAAGTTCATATCCCAAACCTGGACCAATTTGGCTCATGTTCGAATGTTAAAAATTCTTTTTGTCTTATTTTACCTGCTAAATTTCACGACGTTCCAATCGTCAATACTCGAATTAGTGTCAAACAAACATACAAAACATAATATATACAGATGCTAGATTGTTCCAATAGACTCGTAAAACATTGTTGCCTCGTTCAATGAGACAAAACATTGCATATAAATGTCTTAGAGAGACCAACTAAAACCTTTGATAATAAATATCAACCCCCTTTCACCCTAAAATATTACATGGCTTTGCTGGTGGAGGCAAATGTAAATAATTATATTTCTAATCTGCCAATTGCAAGGACTAGTGCTGTTAACATTCTGCTCATGCAATTTCTTTTCAGAGTCCTAAAAGTTGATATTTATAGGACATGTATGTCAATATTCAAATTTTTAAATTTTCTGCTCCTCTTACACTGTGTCAATTATAAAACTGCGACAATATACTTGTTTCCAGATGGTCATTACTAATTTTTTATCGGTTTCCGTAATGTTTAAACTGTGTAAAGTATAATATTTCTCCAGTGGAAGCGCTTATTTCGAAATGGTCATTAAAATTAGCTAATAGATCTAATTATATTGAAAGTTGTGCTACGGTTTGTGTTTTATATTCTTTTATTGTATTAGTACAGAGAAAGAGATACATAATAAAAAAATAATCAACACAGGTTTGGTTTTATATTGGTGGATGAAATGTTACTCTGAGACCATTTTCATTCGTTTTTTTTATATTAAAATGTTTTTTGTAAGTATCAGTTCTCTTCATACTTACCATCGAATATAGAGAAATAATGAAAAATCTTGAAAACCCCTTATTTAGATAAGTCTAGCATCAAAAACATAGGCTAAACAAAAGTATATGACCGCTAGACATTGCGATTTTATTATCTACAAGTTCGTAATTCATGTAAATAAAAATCAAAACCAGCTTTATTTATTTTTATTTATCAGCTAATGAATTCGAAGAAATTGTTTCTTTAAATTGTATTATTTTTAGTATTAATTATTTTACAGTAACACATTTAAAGTAAAATTTATTTCAAATATATTATGTTTATTGCTTTAGAGAAGCAGGTTTAGTTTAGAATGATGATGTACTTAATAAATCACACTTTTTTCTATAGTAATTTCATTAGGATTTAATATATCTTTTATTAGTCATTCACGTAACAAGAAACTGATATTGCGATGGAAATTTGTGAAATTCAGTCAGCTAGTCATAACTTTTTAGAAAGAATGTAAAATGGTAAAACAATTTTTTTTCCCGTGTATGTTGCTTTTACAGTATGATAACAAATGTAATTTTTAGAAAGCTTTTTTAAAGAAACTTAACAATTGGATTGATAATTGAAATAATAAAAATATGTTACTGAATACAAATAATATTCAATTTTAAACTTAATAATACAATTACTGATTAGACGAACATATCAAGTTTACACTTTAGATCCCTGAGTAACAATTTACAAAATGCATTAAAGTAGTAGCACAAAAATAAGTTACATGTATTATCAAAAGTCTTCGTCTACACAGACATGTTCAAATTTCTGATTAAACTGATTGTAAGCCCTAATTAAATGATGACCGTTTTCCTCAAACCGTAAGAACGTACATGAACTTGTGCCATTTCAGTCACTATATCTGTGTGACTCAATGTGAGAGAGTCTACTGACGGTCTGGTAAGCAAATGATAGATGGTTCAATTCAATCTGGATGGTTTAATATGATCCATCAATTGGCGGTCCATATTTTGTCACTGCAAATTGATTCATTTTTTAGTTTTAAATATTTTCATGATTTTCTAAAATACATTATTGTGCAGGTTCACATTTGTAATTTATTTTTGTGTGAATCAAAATCATCGCAATACCAATAACATTTGAAATTGACAATTATCAAATATCTTTTTAACGAATTGCCTCAATGTTTTCATGTTAGTACATTCATACTGAGTTTGTCGATGAATGGGATACGTCTAAACATATTACTTATTTTGTATAGAACTATTGTGTTGCTTTTATTTTTTCTAAATTCTGCAGACTTTTTCCTTGTTATTCGTTGCACGTTTTGGTCACAAAATTTCCAATAGTGATTGAATAACTAATTTAAGTTTCTTATTTGTAATTCTAATTGTGTATAGAAATAACTGTACTTAGTCTTGTTGGTCGAAACATCGAACGTCTCGTGTACAAAGTTCATATTATTATGTTATCATTACGAAACTTTTGTGCCATTTTTTGTTGATGCAGATTTTACTGCTTTTAAGTTAAACTTTTCAATGAGAAATTAAAATATATAGCGATTTTAAAATGGCTTAGTGTCTTTGTGATTTTGCACATTCCTTGTTGAACATATATATTTAATTAGTTCATAAATCAGTGTCAAAAGTAGACAAAAATTCATTAAAAATAATGTTTTAAGCTAATAGTAAGGGAACAGATAATTAAAATACTGTGTGAATTTGCGTGTTATATTAAATTAAATAATATTAGGATTTATATTATAAATTTTAGGATTTTTATATAAAATAGTTTTTAACATTATTATATACATTGTTTAAAAATTAAAGTTGAAACTATCAAAATAGTATGTATACTACATAACTTTTCAAAAACGAAATTACAAACCTATTTACATTTAACCTTTAAGATAATAAATAACAGCTATAATTTAGTTTTAAATTAACTGACCGCATAATGTTTCTAATAGTTAAATTGTGTATAGTGTGTTCATATGTTATTAATGAGATCTTGGCTTCGAATCCTAGATTGAGCAGAAAATGCTGGTTAGCGCAAATACTAATGTCGCAAATAGTCGGTTATGCTGAAAGTGGAAAAATATTTTTCCATCACATGAGCTGTCAGCTTGTTGTTTTTGATTCATTTTTTTTGTGTTGAATTTGTTTGTGTTTGTTATTTCTCTAGGCTATTACAAAAATAAATAATAAAAAGGCGTCCATTGGCTTATTTAAAGGTTTTGTGATTTCACGTATGTCTACTGATAGTTTAACTTGAAAATTTTTAAACAATAAATTTATAACTCACGACATACAAGATCATTAACTAAAAATTATATTTGCTTTAGTGTCATTCTACGGTATGACACTAAATAAATCAATGTTGGTGCAGGTTTTGCTTCAATTGCGCGTTTCTATTGTTCTATAAAGTTTATATTAAACGTTCTTAAGTAATTTTACTATACATAGTTTAGTTTTTAAAGCCCCCATTTTTCAATTTTATTGCCAGCTTTTCCCCAACGAAGTAATATAGAGACGGAAATATTTAATCTTGTTAAAGTAGTTGGCAGTAATGTGTAATTAACTTGTTATATTTTGACGTTTGGACTAAAATTTTGTAAGGTTGGTTGCACCAAACTATTTAAATACTTTTAAAATGTATTTGACTATAGTAAAAGTAATTTAAAAAGTATTTAAATAGTTTGGTGTATATAAAGAAATGTAACAAGCAAACTAATTTTACACGACATATGTCCTATTTCTTTCTTTTCAAGACGCTTAGAGAAGGACAGCAATTAGTAAAATCAGGGCTACATTGACTCTCAACAAATCACCAATGTATTATTTTGAATGCAACAGTTTTGATACTGCCAAACATACTATATTAATGGTAAATTGTTTCGTCCGCGTATAAGTTCCTTTGAACTTGTTTTTAATGATTTGTCTATTTTTGCCGCGCTTGTGTACATGCGCTGAAAATGTTTAACCAAAGTTTCCTTTACCGGTACGTATGTTAGAATACACGATATTGCATGAAGAGCCATATTTTACGTAGGTAATATATTTTTATATATGTACAGATATATCGCGGCTGGTTTGCCGCCACTGTGTACCTTTTTGTGAGACATATCTTCAGTTGTTTTATATTTGATAGACAAGTTAATTCGAATACAGTTTGATAAATGATATGCTGTTGCCTGCGACTTCGTTCGTTCGTAGCCAAAAAACAATTTATTTTTGCTAGGTTGGGTAAACAAGTAGCCTATGTTAATTAGGAGTAATGTAGCTTTTCGTGGATGAAAGAATTCTTAAAATCGGTTTAGTAGTGTTTAAGTTTACTCATTACAAACAATTTTACAAACTTACAAACAAATTTTTCCTCTTATAATATTAGTGTAGATAAACGTTAGACGCGTTTAATGGACTATTCTTAGTCCCGCTTGCACCAAATTGTTTGAATACTTTTTAAGTCAATTTAACCACACTTAAAGGCCAATTGCACTAACATTGTCTTAAGTTAGGAGAATCCCAAATAGTATGCTGTCATTTTTTGTCTTAAATAAAAAGAAAGTGACAGCATGCTAATAAAGATTGTCCTAAGCTAAGACAAGGTTAATGCAATTAGCCATAAAAGTCATTTAAAAAGTATTTAAATAGTTTGATGCAAGCGGCCCTTGTACTGGATCTTTTAAAAGTTTTCCTAGAAAAATATTCTAATAGAGAACACACTTTTTTATATCTTTACTGTCGTAATGTTATCTACTAGTTTATTAGGTGGTAGGGTTCTGCAACGTTTAGTCCGGGAATGGTATCACCGCCTAACCTTCCCTGCCAAAATAGCGTCAGTTTGGATTCAGTGAAAGTATGAATATTGCTGTTGCAGTTGATTAGACACCATCTGCATGTAGAAGTACGTCAGTGCGCAGTTATAAAGACTGCACGACGGCTAGCAAACAGCGCAGTAGGTATGCAATTTTGATGCAGATATGCCAACTGTGATTTTACTGCTGACATGCAGTTAAATGCTGATCGTCTGACTTTAATTTATGTCTAGAGCAAGCGTTTTCAACCTCACCGGTACACTTTTAATTTTATCAAAGTTTCACCAGTGAAAAACAAAGCCAAGTAACTAAGTGTGCCAAGCGTCCCACGGTTTACGTGTTTTACTAACGATTTTACTGTGGCTTACAATTTGCGGCACATTTGGAACAGCGCACACTGGTGCAGCGGTTGAAAATGGGAGGTCTCGAGTCTTAACTCGTGAGAGATTGTAGAAGACATGTAGCAGCATCTTTATACTTCATGTTGTTCATGTATTCTTCAAGATCATGTACAAAAATTTCGTTTTTTTTGTCATGCTCGCTCACACTATGAGTGACTAAAAGAAATGACATGAACGAAGCGTGATAAAACTAGCTGTAACACCTCGTTTAGTGCACTCTTCCATTTTTTGGAAATCTTTTATCTACAGGCTTGTTGATACGTAAATAGGTTCACTTTAAATTTGTTTTGTTTGAAAACTTTTTGATTTTATTTATCAGACTGTATTTTAAAATCTATATTCATTAATCATTAAACTTAGAATATCAACCAGATTTTATTGTGGTTGTGTCTTTTAACTTGCGATTTGTATACAAATATTAATTTGTTTAAAATATGGGCTTCGCTTTAACCCCTAATATAAGAAAATATGAGTGCAAAATAATTATTTATATACCGGTAGTCGCGTAGGCGATGTAAGTGCTAATGTTTTTTTCCTTGCTTTAAAATATTCTGTATTAATATCTTAAAAAAGACAGTTTTATGTAAGAATATTTCAACTGGTCTTTTTGTATTAAATGGTATAAGCATAATTTTAATGATTTGTATATTAGGTATTTAACTTAAAAGAATATTTTTTGTTGTTAAATATTGAAGAGGTTCTAACAATAAGTTCTAATATTAAAATTGAAGACTTCTGAGAGGGTATTGTGACGTCGCTAAACGTAGGATGAAACGATGTAGAGTTTGGGTCTTGATAGGAAGGGATCCGAATAACTGTACAAATTATTCGAAACATCCCAGTTTAAGGGATAATTTATTTGTGTATCAGGTGACTTGATAGCACACAATGCTATAAATTAAAAAAAATGTCAAATCCAAATCCATTGTTTAGCGAAGTCGCGCCGGAACTCCGATGTGATGTATATATTATAATCTGCAAATTGTTAATGCACTTGAACCATGTATAATTATTAATTAATGCCTACGTGACGTCATCTTACCGTGATTTCTTCGTGGATTCTTACGTCACATGCTCACTCGACAGTGTGCCAACAGTATTATCAGTAAATCTACGGCTGACGTCACCCATGGCGGCCGCGTGCGTTAGCAATTTTCGGAAATTCTATTTCTTAACAACTTTTCCTTCTAGGAATATAACAAAAGTGGTATTTCAAAAGGTTGTCTTTTTAGTAATGACTGAGCTTGTATAATACAGATTTGATAACAATTTAACCAATTTTTTGTGGTAAAGATAAGACTGCGTGTGCAAATTTGAAAAAGTTAAGCTTAGTCATTAATAAACGTGAACACGTATAACCTGTCATATAAAGCCGAATATATATTTTGCAATGTTTTATGATATGGTTGGCGAAATATAATTTGTTTTGAATAACCGAATCGGTGTAAATAATTAAATCGGATGCTTAAAATTTAATGGAACAGTCTCTATATACTAATAGCATTTTTTTAAAATATTAAATGCCTATTAACAAATATAATCAATTTCATAGCAAATAATAAATAACTAAAATGAACATTTATTACCTAATAAAATGGTAATAAAACCTGGACTAGTTAATTTCTTTCTTTTATTAAAAAGGTGAGATTGTTAACTATGTAGTAATTGCGAAAATAAATATTCGGTTTTGATTTATCTTCGAGGAATACGTTTAGAATAGTTGAACCAAAGATTGCAAGCTAAAATCAAAATAATAAATCATTAGTAAAACTTTTCTAAACGTTATTTCTAGTGATAAAGGGGGTTCGTTTGCGTGTTCCATGGGTGTTTATGTCCAAACGTAGAATCAACTAACGCTGCGTAACACTAGAGGTTGTAGTTTTAGGTTATTATGTGATAGATATTGCCTAACGTAATGGTACATTCTAAAAATAAAATGGCTTTAATCATGCACAAATAGAGTCACATGTTTTATGCGATGCAATAATATTACACTAAATTCCTGTTTTAAATGTGTGGTTTAGATGCAAGGCTTAATATTTTATATCGGTGATAACAGCACCTAGGGTGTACTGACGATTCGAATTATTTAATAATCATTGTTTCGCCGGCGTATACAAATTTTGTAGAACCCACGGGATTTTTAAGGAAGGGTAAATACGCTAGTGTTGAAATTTTTCCTACGTATTAATGGCTAGAGCTATATATTCGGGTGTTGATAACAGCTGAAATTTGTGTTATATTAGTAAAACGGCAATAATGTGGATAATATTATACACTGGCTGTACGACGCCATATAATTGTTTAACTAATTTTTAGATTCACGCGTTACTTAAATCTATAATTAAAAGAAATATAGGCGAATACATTTTTATGTTTTCACAACTCACTTACCTGTGTATAGTATAGAATTTAGTCTGCTTTTTTTTCTATAAAATATATGATATGTTGTATCTATTCTTAAAATGATCAAACTATTTGTAATCATATCCGTAAGACTTTGAATTCGATCGCGTGTTGCGATGGACTAATGCTTCGTAACGATATTATTCCTTTGTCATTACTTCCAATCATTACGAAAAGCTCATTTCAATAAAACTACTCACTTGTAACATTTCAATAAAACTCACTTGTAACATACTTTAAGTCTTACGAATGATCATTGATCCTTAGTGATCCCGTAATTAGCGAAACCGATTGAATGAAAGTAAGTGACATAAAGAGAATAAGCAGTCAATGTGAGTTTTACCGAGAGCTAGGAAAATAAAATTCAATACATAAGGATTTAAAAACAGTAAACAATGAAGTAGCGTTTATATCAAACACTACAAAATGATGTACCAGCAAAGTAGGATACATTTGTGTTATTATTTGTGGCTTCGTACAGCGAGTGTAAATTATGTACAATTAAGAGTTGATCTCCCCGCAATACATTAATATACAACAGGTATACTGTTATGTAGTCATTTTTATATAAAACGCAATGTAGTTTATGAATGTACCTGAAATCATTTCGCTATTGTTGTCTGTATCATGATACATGAATCGCTTATTGTAACGTCCATTTCATAATTATTTAACATACGCGATTACTAATTCATATATACTCGTCATTGTTAAGCCAAGGGTCTGTTGCTGTGCTTTGAAGGGCATTTGACAGAATCTTAATAACGATCACACTTTACTCGGTCTGTACGCCGAGTAGGTATAGACACGACAAACTCATAATTATTAAAACTTTTGTGAGACATTATTAACTAATTATTAAAAAGGGCTACACTCACCCGCCGTGGCGTTTTCAATAATTAGACAAACTTAAATTTTAATCAATGTCTTTACATACAGGATTTTATTATTCGGATCTTTAAGTTTTAGTTGTAATTATAGTACGCGTTTTTTTATATTTAGTGTATGGCCAAATTATTGCGACCCCACGAAAATTGTGAAGTTAGCCGAGCCATCTTTGTACAAACTGAAGATATGGAGGCTTCTGTCGCACATCATTTTGCAAACGTACAATCGCTCCGGTTTGGCTTTAGTCTAGTTTGACTTTATTTTGATAAAAAACATTCAGGAGGACAAGTTGTCGTTATTTAGTAATTCGATCAAAGCGCTTCGTGGTATAGTACCAGATTCTTAAGCCAATAACTGCATTTATATACCTTAATGTACATAAGTATAAATAAACATGTAGGTTACTTTATTGTACATAAAGAGTACACGTTGACATATTGTAAAAGGTTTATTTAATAGACCATATAACGTTATATAGTATAGGACAATTTTTTAGTACTTAATTTATTTTTCTTATGCTGTCCAGACTCCATGCATTCCTAAAATTTTAATTATTCTGTATATTCATCTTATGAATTATAAAATAAATTTATATCTAAAATATTTGGTATTTTAATTTCACAATATTCTTAAGTGCGGCGGATTAATCAACAAGTCACATTAATTAAAAGCAGTCCTTTAATTTAAAAACTGTGTTATACCCAACGTCATAACATTAGTGGTCATTAGACTGCGGCCCGCTAACGATACTTGTGTGTAGACGATACTTAAACTACTTTTTACTTAAATTGTTTAATTTGATGCTACTGTTTTTTCTTATTTTATTCGCCTAAAGGTTACATACTACCTCAATGCCAAAATATGACATACACATGAAGTAACTAAACATATGAATTCGGGTAAATTATAGTTTGCTTAAATATTAATTATATCGTTTATCATAATTATCCTATTGTTTATTTGTTGTGAGCCGCACAAATATCACCTGCGGGCAGCAGTTGGCGATCACTGCTGTGAAGCTTCAAGACCCTTCGCGAAGCAGTTCAACGCAAACCTTCGCCATAGCGCGATATGTGTGGCCACACCATAAGACTTATCGGTTTAAGAGTTGTATCAATATCAATATCAATAAATTTTTATTCAAAGTAGGATTATAATACAATCACTTTTTGAATGTCAGTTAAATAAAAATAGGTAGTACATTTTGCCATACTTAAAATTAATTTGCTATTTATAAAATTCAATATTATAAAATAAAATATAAAATCATTATATAAAAAAAGAAAAGTAAGCAATGTCATTCTTAATATAGGTATTAGCAAAATATTGCATGAAAAATAGAACATAATATTAATATTAATGACGGGTGGTGTGTTACCACTCCAGTGCTTGGATGAGCATGTAAAGCCGTCAGTCCCAGTTATCGCTAGAAATAGTCAATAATCTTTATCAGGTCAGTAAAATGCGGCGATCACCACTAATCTCGCCAACCGGCAAACCAGTGAATCGTGGTAAATTGAAAAGTCTATAGATGTTCGGCTTACTCCGCTCACCCCGCAAGGGAACCTAGCCTGATGTTACTTAGTTTTCAAACAATAAATAATAAATTTTCGCTAAAAAAAAACACAAATGAATCTAACCCTGAGTTATCTCATATCAACAAGAGAAACGTCGCGTTGTACGAAAACATCCGTTATGTAGTTAATCAAATCATGGGAATAAAAAGTCGACATTTTAAAAAGGAAATATCACGTTAATACCAAACTGAATCCGTTATACGTATCAATAATATCAATGTCTACGATTATTATACACAACCCGACGTTAATTATCTTAGCGCCGGACATCCTCATCACAAGTTGTAACAGGTTTAATTAAAATTCATCTGAAATTAATCATAGTGTGTGAAAATATACCATGGCAATTGGCACAAGGATTTCAATCAATAGAATGATGATTCAAATGCCGGTAGAAACAGAAATCTTAACCTTGACCAGATTTTACCAAACGCAGTTTATCTCCAACAACTGGCTTCTATTATATTCAACTCTGAAACTTCTTTCCTGTTCTGTTTTTTTTATGTCATAAAATAGCAAACAAGATGGGTTTCCTGATGGAAAGAGTCAACCATCGCCAAGTTTACCGGCTACCTCACCCACCAAACCGGAACACTACAGTGACAAACACTCACGCTAATGCGGCAGGAATAGGTAAGGCGGTGGTACCAGACCCGGGCGATACAATGCTGAACTCTACCACCTAGTAGCCACGATGGTAGTGGCTTACATAGCCAATTAGTCGCCTTTTACGACATATTGTCAGTTAGTCTATTCTTCGAAGTAGCCCGGACCAATCGGAAAAGCCAAGGTGCTTATTTGTAGTCCTATAATATAAAAGAAAAACTCGCTGAAATCGGTCTTATACAAAGAAAATGCTTATATAAGATAGTTTTTAGCGACACCTCCAGATGAGTTTGAAACTTTCTCTATTCGTAAATAGGGGTATTTTGAGCCACCTAACTGGCGTAATATTCGGAGAGCCAACTCGTCGTTTACTTCACCTATAAAACCCTTCGAAAACAAGTCTATAAACTTTCGAGATTTTCGATATCGGTTTTATAGAGCTAATAAAATATCCCTTGCGTATTTAGAACTAAATGGATGATTTTATACAATAATACACAAAATCATGATAACTTTTCATCACCTCTGTGGTCTAGTGATCCGGTGTAGATGTTAACCACATAACCCAGGTTAGATTCCCGGGTCGGGCAATCCACAAACATATTTTTTCAATTGTCTGAAAAAAACAACGTTGCCCGGCACTGGATAAGTGGCTGGTTGGTAATAGGCTTGCCACCTATCACATTGTGAGAGAGTATTTTCGGCTAATTTTCGATGCACTGGTTGTACATCTACATACCTCTTTAGAGATATGGGCGTGAAGATATTTTTTTAAGACAGAACAGGGAGCAAATGCGTATGTTCACCTAATAATAAATTATCGACAAAAACTAAAGACAGCTGCGAAACCTATGCCTCTTATAGATATAAGAAAATAATATTGTATCATTGTTTAATATTTAATGTCATTGTTAATTAATGTATTAATTTTTAATTATAATTATTAATTTTATATTTTATAAATACTGCATCTAACAGTTCAATAGTGATTTTATTTTAGAATATAAACATCGAAGAAATAATTCGGGTACACATTTACACTGACTTAGGTAAAAGTATGTAGGCAGCGGCAGTGGTAACCACCATCAGTGCTATAATTAAAAATAAATAATACTCGTTGAAATTAATGTAAAGTATTTAAAATTATCCATGCGATAATTTTTCTTTTCTTTTGTAATTTAGCTAGGAATTTAATTTAATGAAATATGTTATTATTGTATAGTACCATCCAAATAAATAGCAAAACTTCGCTTTCGCTTAGTTTCAGAATAACGTGGTTTTATGTTAACATCGTTGAATAAACGTTATCTTATTTGTTTTGTTGAATTACAAATACTGCAAATCGAAACACGTAATATCTTTTATTTTGTTTCATTATCTTTTCATTATATTAAGCCCATCTTTATCTTTATCCTATAAAAGTTCATCTGGTATGAAATTTATCACAGTTAAAGTTTATATGGAGAAGAAGCGTTACAGCTCATGTTTTTTTTTATGTCATAAGATAGCAAACAAGCAGATGGGTCTCCTGATGGAAAGAGTCAACCATCGCATATAGACACCAAAGATGTTAA
>DWBA01000458.1:0-13358 GCA_018236825.1 Apodemia zela | reverse complement strand
GTAAAGTTTGTAAGTTTGTGAGTTTGTAGAAAGTAATCTCTAGATCTACTACATCGATTTTGAAAATTCTTTCACCAGTAGAAAGCTATATTATTCCTGTGACATAGGCTATATATTATCCCAAAAAAATGAAAGGGCTTTTTTGCTGTACTTGAATTTGCAAAGTAAGCCGGAGAAAAAATGTCGAACGAAAACGTTTCTTTCGAACGCTGCCTTAACGATGATTGAGATACATGATTGAGTTCTAGACAAAAGTTGTAGAGTTTGATAAAAGGTACCTACAAAAAAGTCAGCAAAAGCATAATTCTAACTTTTATATTTAAAAAAATAATTAAAATCCTGCCACATAGGTATGTGATGGCTGGCTGACACTCAGTATTATACTAACAACCACTTTATCAATCATAATTCTTTATTGCACTCCAAAAAGAACACATACAAAAGAAAACAAATTACATCAAATTTTATACAATTTGGCAGTCTTATCGCCAGACAATTTAATTATAATAATAAATTTATCACAAGTAAAAATGTTTGACGCTCAACGAAGTGGGCACTAGTCAGCTAGTTATTAAATATGTTTCCTGTACCTGGTTGTGAAATACCGTTGAATACTATACAATTATAAATAATGTTAGATTTTGTATTATTTTCTTCATGGTATTTCTTTATTTTATTACTAATACAAATTAAATACAAAAACCAGATCTTAATTTATTAAAAAAGAACAATTCATTTAAAAAGATGCCAGTTTTTTTGATAATATTTCAAGTCCTTACGAAATTATAATTCATAATTTAACTTGTACAATAACATGATACTGTTAAAAAAACACATGTTTTGTCCCATATTGACTGTAGTAAAGGAGTAAGTTATGAATCGGAGCCAGTTTTTATGACGTAACAGTCTGGATTCCTCCCCGCGGCGGCGCCAACCAATTCAGTAACAGGGTCAACCCTGATACAGAGTATAAAACACATATTGTCAGTTATTTTGCCTTTTGAAATTGTCACTTCTGAAACAGGTATCTTTTGGTTTCATTTTAAATGGACCGTTGGCAATAATTTGTTTTATTTGGGCTTCAAAGACCACGTGTGATGTTAAATATGTGTGGCGTTCTAATACAATACACTAAGTTTGTACTCATTTGTTGTACAACAAAAACAATTGACAGGTTCACAACTTATAAAATATTTGATTGTTTGTTTGCATTGAATAGGCTCCGAAACAACTAGACCGATTTTAAAAATTCTTTCACCTTTAGAAAGCTACATTATCCAGGAGTGACATAGGCTACTTTTTTACCCAAGTGAGCAAAGGGTGGTAACGATTTTTGTTCACGCGAACAAAGTCGCGAGGAACTGCTAGTAACCAATAAAAATATAATAAAAAGAGAATATTTAACTACAAAGTAAACCTCAACAAAATAGTGTACTGATATTCAAAAAAATCGGTCACCGCCGGGGGGTTATAGGCGTACGCTTTGGCCGACACTTGTCACGGCGGCAAATCACTGTTTGTAAACAATTAATTCTATGTCTATGTACGTGCGTACTAAACATTTTTATTAAATAATTGGGTAAAAATTTTAATAAGTACCTATTTTTTACATATCGAGTAGGTATCTCCTTCAGTATGTACAGTCTTTTACCAGTCAACCTGTACAGATATAATATAATATACAGTAGGACCCAGTGTATCTGTACTTTAAACGTAAATATCACAAATGGACAAGGGACGAAAAGTAAAAAGGAATAGAACACAAAACGATAATTTTTTAAATATAGGTACATACAACCTGTCACAGGATTAAATGTACAAGCGGAAAGTATTTACTTCAGAAACAATTACTGAAGCCATTGCAACAATTTTTAACATGTGTTATATTTTTTTATAAATAAATAATTAAAAAATAAAATAAAAGACATCGTTAATTAGAGTAAGACATAAAGAAAAAATAAACTTAGTTCAAGGTTATAGGGCTGAACATATTTAAATCTGTTTTTTTTTTAATTATTTAAAAAAAAATAGAACAAAGAAAACCATCTTTTAGTCGGACTACGTACAGTTGATTTCATAAAAAAAACTATATTTAAAACCATGAAAAAAAATTCACTGCTGAATTTATGATTATTATTAATAATACTTATTGATGTTTTCATGGTTTACATTCTTTTCTGTGACACGTTGTATAATGCGATAATTTGAATGGATGTGGGAACCGAGAGATTTTATAATGTAGAGGCGGTATTATCCAAACTTATATACTTCGCCTCTGTGGTCTAGTGGTCCGGTGTGGGAGTTTAAAAAAATGTGTTTTTTCAGTTTTCTTATAAAATCAACGTTGCCCGGGATTGGAAAAGTGCCCGGTTGGCGATAGGCTAGCCACCTGTCACATTGTGGGACCGAGTATCTTCCGCTAATCGTGGGTGCACTCGTTGTACGTCTGCCTACCTCTTCGGGGATATGGGCGTGAAGATACTTTTTTATGTATAATTCCAGGACATGTTCTATTTATAAGATAGATGTGCGAAAATGTATTATGAATACTTATATTTAATGTAAGCTTTTTCTATTCTATTATTGTACACCTATTAGCTTTTGCCCGCCGTTCCGCTCACGTAAAAAAAAGTTGAAACCAGGATAAAAACTACTCTATTTGATGGTCCAGACCCTCAGCTATCACTATGCCAAATTTCATTAATTTCTGTCCTGCAGTTTTTGCGTGATTGACGGACAAATTAACAGACAAACAGACACACAGGCAAAAATTCTAAAAAAAATATTTTTCCCTTCTGTTATGGATCCTTTAACTGACTCAATTTTTTTTTAAATCTTTTAGGTACAGAAATTTATTTTTTACTCTTTTATTATATGTATAGAATAGAATATATATAAATAAATAAATATTCCGGGACAAATTACACGAACTGATCTAACCCCAAAGTAAGCAAATTATATATATAGATAAAAGATTTGTTTTACTCTAACTTCGCGATCGGCAAGCAGCAGTATTTAACTTGGTAGCACGTTTATTCGGTATACGTAATCCGTTGTATATAAATTAACTCTTTTACTTCTCAGTAACATTTTTATAGAAAATGCATTAAATGTAGAACAGGTGAAAAAAACCTTTCAGTAGAAATGTAAGTAGAATAACATAAAAAGGTGGTTTCACTATTTTTCTAAAGCAGGCAGGCCTTTTGTGTAGCTCCAAAGTTCAGAACCACTCTTTTTCTCTATTGTCCAGATTGTTGGATAGGAAATCGACGACGCGGGCTGAATTCACGCCTTATTGTGATCTTTGCCGACGCCTTTCACTCAGTTAAGTGCGTAAGTTCTTTAAATTATATATTAAGCTTTCTTTTTAATATTTATTTTCATCACTTATATTATGAGTTTTATAAATAAACTAAAACTGAAGTTATTATATTTTTGTATTGTACATACGAGATCATAATATGAGTAATAATTTATATTAGGTGCTTACATATATAAATACGTGAAAAAAAGACTTAGGGTACAAAGTCTTTCTTTCAAGTATATTGGTGGTGTAGCCACAATGGTAGTGACTTGCATAGCTAATCATTCATCATTCTTACGAAATGCCTGGCAGAACGGCAGATGGTGGAACGGATGGAACGGACCAACACGAGGTATTCGCAAAATTATTAGAAAAGTAGCAAATGATTGATAAGAGAGATATGGGATAGGGTTTTGGGGAGATTGTACAGTGGGGTACATGGGGGGAATACACAAATGTTAATCAGATTTGTTGTACAAAAAATTTGTACAATTGTTAATTCAGATCGTCTTGAAACTTGTTAACTCTTTCTTAAATGGCCAAACTTATCTAATTATAGTTTGTGAATTTATGTGAATAAAAATGTTAATTTCACCTGTAACGATGAACTCATTTAACTAGTATATACCTTAGTATATCTAGCGATCAGTACAATCGACATAATCGACTACAAAGCAAAGAAGAATTTCACCGCTTCCAACTTGACGACACTAGCTCAATTGGTAGAGTGGCCCCGGCCTGAGGGGAGGTCGCAGGTTCTAATCCTAGCGTGTCGAAATTTTTCTTTATTGTTTTTAAAGTTTTTCAAGTTTAATCGTGTGTGTAAGTCAGCGTCCATTCTGTCTCGTTCATTGATATGTATTACTACATAGTAGTCAATGTGATAGGTGTACACGCATTCTTAAATAGGTTTGTTAATAGCACTATTAATTTTTTAGCTTGGAAATAATAAAACCTGTAGAAAATTTCTAGGCATTCTACGAGTATCTTTCTTTTCAATCTTGATGTGATAGAGTGAGCGGTAATATAGACGCATGCTCAAATAGGTTTGTAATTAGCAATATTAATTGCTTAGCTCGGAAATAATAGAACCTGTAGAAAATAATAATAATATAACACTTTATTGTACACCACACAAATAGGGATTTTACACTACATTAACACGCTAACAGAAAGATATACCAAATGGCGGTCTTATCGCTTTTGAGCGATTTCTGCCAGACAACCAGCGAGGCTTAGGTATTAGGAATATGGTTTTCTTTGTTCTATTTTTTATGAAAAATCTGTAAATTTGAAGATTTAAATATGTTAAACCTTATAACCTTGCATTAAGTTTATTTTTTCTTATGTCTTACTCTAATTAAAGATGTCTTTTATTATTCTTTTTAATTATTTTTGTATTAAAAAATATAACATAATATGTTAAAAATGGTTACAATAGATAAATATAACATAATATGTTAAAAATGGTTACAATAGATTCAGTAACTGTTTCTACTTCCCGCTTGTACATTTAATGTGAACGCCCGTTTATCCGAGGCGAACGCGTCGAATGAATTGAACGAAACGAATTTTAGAATTCTATGTATGAAATTGTATGAAAGAAACTTGGCACACTTGCCCGCGTCAAATCGTCAGAAACTAAGTAATGCATCGATGTATATCGAATATCCCTACGAGTGCGTGCCCACACACCAATCTTACTCTGTGGCCTGTGCCACACACTCGGCCCCCATAGGCCATAGATAATACTAAATCAAATCGCCCATCTTTAGACTTTGACGTTTCATATTTCACGGGATATCCAAAAAATTATGAGTGTTTTGAAGAATGTCTGCGATGTGTTTGCCTCAATCACTTATTCGAAAATGTATTTTAAAGAACTGTTTATAAAATTTTAAGATCCTTGATTTCAGTTTTAACCCTTTGAGTTTTATTTGTATAATAATAACAATGGAGCAGCCAAGTCCTGAAAATTGTTATGATTCTATTGTTGACACACTTTTTGGTATGTTTGGTGAACTAATATCTAAAGATGTTATATTGAGTGTTGTTCGAAATTGTGGAGGCTCACGTAAGTTTTTATAAGTTATAGTTTCATATGTCTCCGACCAGTTCACATTTTTTACTCGACAGTGTTATTGCGCGCCAAACTGTATATTGGCTTGGGGAAGGTTTCTTATTCTTGCTATTTATTCTCTAACTTTCTTTAACAATGTCGAGAGTTTGGGAACAAGCAGTTTAACACATATTAGTTATAATTATTATATTTAAAACTACAAATATGAAATATGGATATATGGATGCATGAAATAATTTATTATCTAGTCTACCATAGACTTATACCCGATTCGTCCGACGTAGGGCTCCTGTATCATTTTGATAGATATACCTCTGCCTCTGTATAATTAGAGCTAATGGCTCTACCGCGTCCCACATTGCACTGCAGGAAACTGAGAATCCTGGTATATCCCTTTATTTTAGCTTAGGGAATAAAATGCTGCTAAAGCTAAGCATTCAAAGCATCTTTAGTTCAGTTAACAGTGTAGATACTGGGATATATTTTAGTATCTACAACATTGTTATAAATTACAGAAGGCAAAGTCAAAAAATGTAGAGTTTTACTATGTTGGCTTTTAATTAAATATTTAAAACACACACATATTGTAACTTTTATTTTATTTTATTACATTATTAATACCAATTTTATTCGCAAAAATTACGTTTCCCTACTTACCACAAATCTAAATTAACTAGCGATCGCCTGTGGCTTAAATTCAAACATAGACTAAACAATAAAACCCCATTTAATTGCCTGAAAGGGCAGGGCAGGCTTTTTGACCGGAAAGCAATAAAGACCGCGTCAGCCACCAACACAAAGCACACAAGGAACCGCCCTGCCAGTGCCCGCTGGTGTGCCACTAGAAAACCTGCAGCACAGTCTTTTTGCCCTCTATGTGCGTTGGTAGTACAGGCAGTCCTCGTACTTACGGCATGTTAGGTTCTCGAAATACGCGACGTAAATCGAAACGACGTAAGTCGTGACATATTTTTTCATATAAAACTCTAGGGTTAGGTTCCGCACGGACTCAAAATTAAAAAAAAAACTGCATTTATAACAATTATCAATAGTAAGTTCTCAAAATAATTATGTATGTACTTATGAAATTGCTAGTTATTATTGGTATTTGTGTGTTATTAATTTTTATAATAATCATAAAACCTTAACATTCAAAATATGTAATGACTTGAGAAATACATAATAAATTAAAGAAGGCTGGCGACTTTCGGCCCACTTTTTAAAAAAATAACCAGGGCTCGTACAATTATAAAATTAATATTATATTAAATGTTGAATTAAAACTAATTATTCTAATTGAGTAATATATTTTTTAAAGTTGGGAATCAAAAACTGTGAATATAATAAAAAAACAGATTTACGTCAAATGAAACGTAAAATACTAAATTGGCAGTCTAGTGTCTACCATATTTGTTGTCTAACACAGTAGCTCGTTAGAGTATTTTGTTCTGTGCACAGTAGGTACACAGTAGTAGAAATTTACTACAATAACATGTAATTATTATATGTGTACGCGGTCGGAATTTTAGTGGGCCTTATAATGTATGACGCGTCGCCAGCCTTCTTTTACTAACATAGTTTATAAGAAAACGTTTGTAACCAAATAGTGGCTCAATATCCTGAATTAAATTATTTTTATTTTATTATGGATTTCCTTCTGAAATTAATTTTGTCTTGTCATGTCTCGGATGGAATAGAAGGTAATAATGCCATGTGTCGTGTTTATGTATATTTTTATTTAACGCACAGTAAAGTATTTTTTTTTGTATAAGCGACTCTTATACTCTTCTCCGTCTTATATACTGTATAGTCTTTTGTGATACCTTTTTTTTATAAGAAGCTGGTCTTATTGAGACACATTTTATTCTATAAAATCTGGTATTATTGAAAAACAGTTTATTATTCTTGTTAAATTTTGAATTAATGTGCTCATTGTAACAAAAGTGAAGATTAAAATAAAGATGGTTCTACCTAACTTATTTATTGTTTATTTGTTTCAGATACTGCGTCCAATTTCTTGTAACAAAAGTTTCCAAGGGCTGTCACGGCGATTCTGAATACAAAGCGTTACGAGAAGGTATTATACTCAAAACTTTGTCGAGCAAAATTATGTAAATTGATCCTCATTTTGTAGGACAAGGGGAATAACTCAATTAATAATTTATTTAAGCTCAAATATAGACTTGAGTATTGTTGAATCGAAAACTTTGTCAATTGGAATCTTGAAAATTATAGAGAAAAGAAGGATTGTAATGAGTAAAACTTTATCGAAAACAGAAAAGCTATGGAGCCGTAAAAGATTTTATCCAAATATTTAAATTCATACACACACGCACATACATATCGACTCACATTAAAATGGTAATTAGCATTACCTTAAATACCATTATAATCATCATAAAGTTGAATGTAGAAATTAAATTAAATAATAATGTTTTTTTTATGTATTTAATAGTTTTTAACCGACTTTCTAAATAGCTGGAGGTTCTCAATTTGATTGTATATTTTTTATAATGTTTGTTACGTCAGAACTCGGTAATTTAATAAGGTATGGTTTGCGTGTGGCCTTTTGTGCGATTGATGAGAATGAAAGGAAAAATCTATTTTATTAAAAATATAACGCTATTTATTTTGTTAATTTTCATAAAAACTTTGTCGCAATAAAGCGTAAAACTAATATCATCCTAAATATCTGTCAAACGAAATTGACACGTACTATTAGGATTTAAAGTTAATTGTCTGTTAACGTTATTTTTTATCGTTACTAGCTTTATTTTGATCTATGCTTGCTGATTAGATCGTTAAGTGCCCGGTTGGCGATAGTCTTGCTAGCTATCACATCGTGGGACCGAGTACTTTATTTATTTATTTAATATTTTATTGTACACAACAGTAAATACATCAATAACATATACAAAAGAAAAACGTACAAAAGGTAGACTTATCTATAATATATTTAATAATATATAATATAATATATTACACAATAAATCTAAAAGTAAATCAAAACATACAAAATAGCAAAACAGGATAATTAAAAACATGTGCAAAAATAGTGAAAAGAATATTAAGGCTATAATTGTAATGTATTTAGTTTAAGTTACGAAAATAAACGATTATTTATTATTTATTTCGGAGTTTTGTGGTCACGATAACTCCTTAAAAAATTGACGTATCGAAATCGATATTTTTTATTATTTATAGAATTTATGAATTGGTTTCGTGTTTGATACCAATAGACATGTAATTTCTTAATAAAAATCTACTTATAATGAAATGAGCGTTATGATGAATTCACTTATAGAATTTCCAAACATTATTTTTCATTTCAGTTTAATTATGCCTTGTCAATGGAGCATTACGAAATAAAACACTACTGTTGGATGTCAATAGAAAAGGGCATGGTGATGGGTTTCATGATACCAGCGATGATATTGATAATTATAAACACAGCCATCATCATAGTCGGTTTGCAAAGTGTTAACAAAAAGCAAACAGAAATGTTGACAGCAAAAATACAAGAGTTGGTCGAACATCACATTATGAATTGGCCGAAGAATGATGGCGAGAACACTAATGAAAGTGTTGAAACCATAAACCATGTATATACACCAAGTAGCAGCAGGAAGAATACAGATAGTTCGGATACATTGGATAAAGAATACAATTATGACGATGATTGTCAAAATAATTATAATGGAATTAATTACGATGAAAATAATGATGGTGGAAGAGAGGTAATATTTTGTTTTAGATTACGAGTAAATCCTTTATTTACATTAGGGGGTCTTTAACCACTTAAATAAGCTAAATACATTCTTAGCTTGCCATGGCCAATATTTTGAGATAATTGCGCGCAAAATATGATACCTACATCTTGATAAAATTCTGATATGTCCTATATTTATATATTATTATGATTATTTTCGAATTATTAATAACATATTGGAGTTATTGTACATACTGTCATACATTCATATATACATAACTCCACGCTAGATCCGTTACGGGGTAGATAAAGAGTGCCCTAATTTGTCACGAATCACGATCCTTACAGAATAAGGACTTATTGAACTTTAACGAAATTTATTGATGTAAATTTTTATATCCTTACCGATACGATGACGTTCCAAAAATATGGGCTCTTTTCACACTCCCACGTGCTAACAGTGGATAACGTACCGCGTATCACGGGTTTAGAATCAGTGTTTTAGGCGGAATTTTTAAATAATATAAATGCCTTTTGAGATTAGCTGTTTATTCTTTTTAGTATATCAATATTTTAAAAGTATGTATATACAACGGTCGAATCCTTTATAATATGTTGACTACATATACTCAGATATTAGATTAATATTGTACACATACATCTTCAAGTATTTCTACTAGACCTAGGCAGAGACAATCTAACGCCATATAAATAAATATTCCGGGACAAATTACACGAATCTGATCTAACCCCAAAGTAAGCAAATTATTTGCTTGTATTATGGATGCTAGTCAACGATACTAATACATAGAATTACATATAAATACAAACATCTATGCTCATCACACAAATGTTTGTCCCTGCCGGGAATCGAACACGGGCCCCATTGCTGCGCAGTCAGGTTCGCTAACCAGTCGACCAACGGGGTGGTATATACTACTGTCCACCCATAGTTTTATTGCCTATATCACAATACCTACTTGCTTCATACAAATACGCACACTTGGTGGCAGCCATGAGCAATCTTATTCGGATTTATTATTCCAATAGTGCCCATGAAATAGCATTTAATACGAAAGCTAGAATGGCGCTAGTGTAGCAGAGAGTATGATCTGAAGCGAGCTGTTCTAAAACAATTGAAGTTTACTGATTAACTGTCTTAAATTCAGTTACGGCTATTTCTTTAAAAAATGGTCCTCTGGTACAGCAAGGCCATCTTTCTTTAAAGCTCTTTCAGACACTTATTTACAGTTTCTAGACTTTATAAATCTAATAATGGAGCACGTCTCACCGGATTTTGGAGATTGGCAATGTAGGAAAGTATCGATACGTTCTTTTAAAGTCAATGCCGAGTAATTTTATTTTAAAGGTAAATGAACAAATGAAAGCGATGAATGACAAAGGCCTCATAAATATGTTGTACTTGGATAACCTGTCGTGGAAATGGAGTTGGAATACAGAAGGGAATGAACTTAAAACTTACTTGAATCTTTGCTTGGTGTTGGAACCATTTTTTGCAATCAACTGGGTTATGGGAGTTGTAGCTATCGAAAATGCTTCGCATTGGTCCACGCCTACGATCTATTTGATTCTAGTTCTGTCTATGGTGAGTTTTGTATGGTTTTATATTTTACGGAATAATTAAATTATTCAAAGAAGTAATTTTAGTAGAAATATTGTTATTTTATAGAGTAGCTGTCAGCGGCAATATTTTTTACGTCATAACACTTTTAAAATCATGTCTATCGTTATTTGTGGGGGTAGTAAAGATTACAATGAGTACAGCATATATTTTGATATTTTAGCATATATACTTGGCTGCAACCATATCTACAACTTTGCCAATAGTTAAAAATAAGGAAGCCCCATGCTGCGAAGATGTCGTTATTGAAGTTCCAATCTCACGGTCAAGGTTAGTATATTATCAGACTTTTGTTTCTGAACAGCTACATTTTATTTTATAAAATAAAAGGAAAAAGAGTCTTGGCAAATGTATATTTTAATAACAAATCTTGGCGAGTCGTGTAAGCAATTTTGAGAAATTTAATTTTGCTTGTATTTAAATTAAGTTTTGATTTTAAGAAATTATGGGTTTTTTATATGTAAATGCGTATTATATAATAATGTCAACTGAAATGTCTAAGTCGTTTTCACGAAAATGTGATCCTTTTGTCGAATAGTGGGTTGTAGTCCATTCATGCCAACTTAGAAAACTCGCAGTTCTACGAATACTGCGGAGCATTATTTTACTGATTTGGATCGGATGCAGTGCGGAACCACTTAACAATAAATTTTAAATTGTTTTACAGGACTACGGATAGCATACCATTACTGGACCCAACAGTACAGCAGCCAATCGTTACTCCGGCACCAGGGGATACTATCAGTACTATAAGTATTTAATTGAATCGCACGATAAAATTTGCTGGATGACTATGAAAAGGCTCTCGACCGTTGTTCATATTAAGTCGCCGGGGAGATATAATTATCTCTGTTAGAAATGAAAATGGTCTATAGTCAAAATTTTGCCTTTTGGGCTTAAAATTAATCGATTTTGACTAAGTATATTTAATTACAATCAGTTATAAGTGTTTGTGGCACATATCGTATCATCATATTATTCAAAATTTTAAGCTTTCAAAGGTTACCTACAACTTCACGCGACCTCCAACTATCAATGTCTAGAAGTTAAAAACCTATCTATTTAATAAAATTGTTGACAAACATTATGTTAGAATTATATAACGATTTAAAAAATTTGGAATAATGTAAATATAAAATAAAAAAAATAGATTCAAATAAAATTGCTTCTTCCTTCCAAATGTTGTACTAAATAAATGACCGCCATGTTTATATCTAACTAACTTAGATACTTTTTGGAAATCGAAGAGATATTTATTTGCTATCAGTATTTTGGTTGCGGTTGCTAAATTGAATTTACTAAAGCACAATAAGGAATTAATTGATTTTGTTGTTACTTAGCAGTAACTACGTATGAATTTGTAAGATCTGGTGGAATTAAGTGTACCTAGGTATATAAACTAGTTGATTAAGATATAATCATGTTTCTACTTTTTAAATCATTTTAAAAAGATTTTAAAAACGTATAATGTGAAAACTCTTTCATGTTTTATAATAAAGATATTTATTGACTTTTAATTATATTAAAAGCATTAAGTACTTATGGATTAAATAAAAAAAAAGTTGAAATAGAATAAGAGTTTGAATGTTAATTATTACTAAGAATTGCTCTTAAATGAAGCTTTTAGCATTTTTAAGATAAAGGAATATTTTTTATATTAAAATAGCCATGAATTAAAAATGTAATTTCAATGCTGAACCGAAGCATGACAATTTTATTTAATGTTTTAACCATTAGTAAATGTGTATGTAACATGGATGACAAAATTATCGATGTTTTTGTTTTAATATCTCATCACTATATTTATTTTTTTAAATGAAACTAAGCAAAACATGTCATTTCTGCGGATTTTTTAAAATTTTATTTTTAGTGTTCCTGAAAACATTAGGTATGTTATCAAATTATTGTTTTTTAAGCAAGGATAAAACCAATTTCGGCCTAAGATAAATGTTTAAAATAAATTGAATGGGTGTGTTCATCTTTTTGATGTTTCTTTATTTGCATTTTTATAGGGTCGGAAAAGCGTGCATTATTTAAGATTGCACTTGACTCATTACAATTTACAATACTTTGAGTGTCGGTCTTAAAAAAATAAAAGTATATTTTATAACATCAAGATAGAACATATCGTGACCCCGAACGTCTAAAATCTAACCGTCCGTCAGTTTAAATTTAAAACGCGCGGATTTTCAAACAGCCTTACTTTTAATGTCTTTTGTATATTTTTCATTAAATATATTTTCTGATGCTGTTTCTACTTTCTGATGCCCAAGCTGACGTGATGCAAAGAGCAATTGCTTAATTTGCTTATGGGTTAATCAGGCACTGAATAATGGTACAGTGCAGCGTACAATATTATGTCAGAATATTACGATTTAAAATTAAACCCGCGAAAGTACGGCCGCTTAAAAATAAAGGAATTAGTTCATTTTTATTTTCCAAGAAAGATCTTTATAACTCTTTAAATGTTTAGTTTAGTTGACTTAAAGCTTTTTTTACTTTCGAATTTAATCAAGGATAGCATCAGATTCCCCCCGTGATGGAGATTTCCCCCGTGTTGGTCCGGGCTCCTTTGAAGAATAGACCAACTGCCGTTCTGCCAGGCATGTCGTAAAAGGCGATT
>DWBA01000457.1:0-13369 GCA_018236825.1 Apodemia zela | reverse complement strand
ACCCAGAAATACAAACATCTATGCTCATCACACAAATGCTTGTCCCTGCCGGGAATCGAACCCGGGCCCCGTTGGTGCGCAGTCAGTTTCGCTAACCACTCGACCAACGGGGCGGTTAAACTGTTAAATACTTGAGTTCAGTATACTTTACTCCGACTTCGACAACTAACTTCATATACTCGTTTATCCTACCCCAGCGCTATTCTGAAACTTTATTTTCTGTTTACAGACAGCCGGACATCTTTACAACTGTCACCCTATATTAGTTGGTCTTCCTTATCTCTAGACTCTATGACATAGCCGTTGGTTACGACGTAGCCGATATCTAGTCTGTGGTTTAATGTGTCATAAAAATGGTTTCTTTTATTTATATATTTATCTATTACATACTTTTTTGTACACATAAATAAAGATACAGAAAAAAAGGATAACAAAAATTTGCACAAAAGGTGAGCTTATCTCTATTGGCGGAGATCTCTTCCAGCTAATTCGATATATGAAGCAGGTATTAATAAATGGGAAGGCATTGTGCACAACGAATAAAAACAATATAAATACATATTTGCACACACAAATACATTAAATATATGTATGTATATGAACACATACATATGTTAACAGCAAATCGAACATTATAATACAACTTATTATATAATAGTAAAATCAAGAGTGTCAGATAATATTCCTTAAGGCATTTTTTCTTTATTTAAAGACGTTTTTAAATTTTCCCTAGCATCGGTACTAAAACACATATCACGAGATTCTATTATCTGAACAGTATTGTAATCATTGATATATCACAAGAAGATACGCCACCAATGCACCAAATGGGTGCCGCGAATTGGTTCTAATTGTGACCATTGCAGTCAGTCGAGCTGTGGCCTGTCATTGAAAGCGCGCGTGTCGACTACTACTAAAAAAAAGTAAAAATGTCTTCCTGTGTGTTTTGAAAGTGTAAAAATTACGGCAAAAAAGTAAAAAAAAATGAAGGGATATCATATCATAGGTAAGAATATAAAAATAAAAATATTGAAGTTTTAAATAGAATTATTCTGTAATTTTAATGAATCACAGCTTGTTTCGAAACGATAAAAGAGATAACGGAGCGAGCTATTTGTGGCTGTACTAATTACAAATAGCTGTCCGCGTATACTCTTACGCTTTGGATATTTCCTGTCGCACTTGTAGCGTGTTTAGTTAATTAAACAATGTTATTAAATATGTATGTGTTGTGTCGCGGCACAATTATGTTGTGCGTAATGTATGGACGTAACGTATCTTGTAATAATAAATCAATGGTGGATACATCCACACCGTGATAAAATAGGACATGCCCTCAAATTTTTTTGCATATCATAATATTGCCGTCTGTTTTTGATAACAATTTTACAAAAAACACTCTAAATCACTATATTTATTAGAAATAAAAAAAAATGTTGAAAATAAACAAAATGAGTAAAAATACATACTTTGATGACATCTGACCAACACAATTTGATCCTGCTTTAAATCAATAATGCAGTTTTTTTTATAAAACCAAATAATTAAATTCTATTTGAATACTGCTAATTTTATAACATATTTCTTTTGGTTTTTTAAAAAACAAAATTTTTTGTAGAATTTTAAAAATCAAGTTTTCGGTAAAATAAGAATGAAAAGTTACATCTTAAAAAACGGTTTTTAATCTTGGATGGATTGAAAACATTAATTATTAGTGTTACTACCTTATAGTTTCGCTTTGTCCGTCCGTCCGTCCGTCCGCAGTCTAGCTCAGAGACCCTTACTAGAAAGTTGTGATTTGGCATGAATATACAAATTAGTTATAGCAAAAAAGTGGTACAATAAATCTAGAAACATTTTTTTTTGGGTAGCTTCTGTACATGAAATCTGAGGATGTACATTTTTTTTCTCGCGTACCCCATGGCGTGGGGATAGGTTTTCAAAAAATATTGTAGGTTTTCAAACACAAATTTTCGATTAATGTATTCGTTTTTGAAATAGTAAGCTTTAAAGCGCTAATTTTTGTTAGAGTCAAGCGTGTCCCTGTTTTGTTAGTCAAAAAAATCACGGTAGTAGTAAATATAATTTAATTAAAAGGAAGACTATCACGGCTTAGCAGGCTTTACAAGTTTTTGAGTAGTCTGCATTATTGTGATGGGCAACTTCGGAACACTATATTGCGCGTGGCCCGAAAATTATCTTCGCCAATTTTTTTTTTAAATTAAATCACTCACATTTATGATACATTACCGGTCAAATGGTGAAAATAAATAGATATAAAGTGTGTGTTCAAATTGCACCTGATATAGTTAATACAATAAGCCCAAATTACAGAACAAGTTATTGAAAAACTTACTGCCTATCACTTTCAGTGGAGAATTGTTTTTTGGCCGGCGATGCTTGGTAACAAAATATGTGATGCTTCATTTTTACTGATTTCCATTTATCATAGGAAAATTGTACTATTTCATTTTCTCTTATCTGAAAACAAATAAATTTTATAAAAAAAGTAGTAAAATAAAGTATGATTTTAATTACAAAAACACTTGTACTGGTTTTACTATGTATATTGTATATATTTTATTATTTGTTTACAGTCTACCGGTTTTTCGCGTATTAACGCATCATCAGGACTACAGATCCTATAGCTCATATAGTTGTGTGAACCCAATACCATATGTGTGATACCCAATGTATTTACAAGTCTTTTGCCTTTTTGTACACATCTCGGCCAACCCGCTATTATCCTAAATCATGTGGCTTTCTTAACGATATGATAGTCGTCATCATTGGCAATTAACATCAGTTACATTACTGAAAAGTGACAAGCAATTATTATAAAAACAGGAAACCCGACTGCTGGGATTGATTTTTGAAAAAAAAAAGAAACAAGTAGACTATGTTTGACCCCGGATCTTAAACTATCTCGATGCCCATCAACGGTTCAACGGTTTAGCTGTGAAAGCGTAAAAGACAGAGACAGAGTTTCGCATTTAAAATACAGTGTGTCCCATAAGTCCTTTGAAATTTAAATTTTGAATAAAATTCAAATGGCGCGCAAAAATGGCGGGGGAGGCATCAACGGTCTTTCGGAATTCAGTCGCCATGGAGCGTTTCACCGGAGCGGACCGTGCTTTTTGTGTGCGTGAGTTCTATCGCAACAATGATTCGGCCACCATTGCGCGGCGTAAATTTAGAGAGTATCGCAATTTACGCACATTTAATGACTGTCCTAGTGTTCAAACGATTAAGAATTGGGTTCAAAAGTTCGAGGAGACTGGCTCTACGTTGGATAAACAACGATCGGGCCGACCAAAGACATCACGGACGGAAGAAAACATCAACGTAGTGCAAGAGTCAGTTCGTGAAAATCCTACTCAATCCATTCGTAAGCATTCCAGTGCATTAAATATACCCAGATCGACGTTACAGCGCATTTTAAAGAATGATAAATTTCATCCATATAAAATTCAGTTAGTACAGGAATTAAAAGATACTGATCCTACCAATAGACTTAATTTCGTAAATGAAATGATGAACCGCTTTACTTCGTTTAACAACGTGTTATTTTCTGATGAGGCTCACTTTCACATCAACGGCCATGTCAATAGGCAAAATTGTCGCTACTGGAGTAGCGTAAACCCACGTTGCAAACATCAAAGGCCCTTACACAGCCCTAAAGTCACAGTTTGGGCGGCTATGTCAGCGCATGGCATCATAGGCCCATACTTTTTTGAGAACGAACATGGTCGTGCGGTTACTGTTACTTCGGAGCGGTATGTGGCAATGATCGAGGATTTTTTTACACCAGAGTTGCAGAATTTTCCAAGTTTCGATACCCGGACCTGGTTTCAACAAGATGGTGCAACTGCCCATCACTCTAACACCGCAATGCCCGTCGTCCGTCAACTTTTCCCTAAAAAAGTGATATCTCGAAGAGGAGACATTCCCTGGCCACCACGTAGCCCGGATTTGAGTCCAATGGACTTTTTCTTATGGGGTTACCTGAAGTCTAAAGTCTACGAAACAAATCCGCGGTCAATTGACGAAATAAAAGAAAATATCCGGCGAGAAATGTCAAGCATTTCAGAGCGTACTTGCCGTGCAGTGATTGAACATTTTAGTCGTCGTTTACAGGAGTGCCAAGAACGAAGTGGAGCACATTAAGATGAAGTAATTTTTAAAAAATAATTCCCTTTTAATGTAAGCTATTAAACAATAAATAAAAATTTCATATTGTACATAAAGGACGATAGAGTATGACGTAGTAGAGTTACCTCGGCGGTCTTGTACTGCGGCAGCACGGTGTGCAGCAGGTCGGAGCACAGCGCCAGCAGGCGGCCGCCCGCCAGCATGTGCGCCAGCAGCAGCGGCGCCGCCGCGCCCGCCGCGCCGCACACGCCCACCAGCGCCGCGCGCCCCACCCACGCGCCGCCGCACAGCCCCGCCTGGCTCACGCTCTGCACGGAATACCTTGGACACAACCGAACCAAAACCTCAAACATATATACCTATCTACTATCTATAGTCACAATGCTATCCAAATATTTATCTAGACATTGTAAAAGCCTTCAATTGTTGTGTTGTTGCGCTCATGGATCGCCAGCTTTCTGACAAGACTGACTCAAATTTTGCGGAGGGTGCTCTGATACGTTAGCGATTAACGTTGGCGTTCCCCAAAGCTCTATACTGTCACCTACGCTGTTTATCTTGCATATAAATGACATGTCGCAAGTGTACAACGTGTATTGCTATGCAAATGACAACACGGGTGACACGGTATAGACGGGCCAATACAAATATTTCACGGTTAAAATTAAATGAGTATAGGAAATCACTTGTGTCTGAAGTTGAAGCATCATTAGAATTAGCTTCGGAAATCGATAAACTTAATGGAGGACTTAGTTAATCTCAAGACACATGACATTAGACACAAATTATTGTGTTAACAGCCAACAAGAGCCCTTTAGACATAGCTACTCAATTTTATATTTCAGTGATATATTAAGGAGAGTGATCCTTAATATATCACTAAAATATAAACATACTAGTCGACATTTCAAGCGAAATCCAGTTCCGCTGTCACTCGTAGAGTATAACAAAACTAGCTACAAAGAAACAGAGTGATTGGCCACGCTAGTCAGTAATTCACGCCTGGTCACAGGCTTATGCTTTATAAAGCTCAGATCCGGCCACACATGGAGTACTGCTCACAACTGTGGGCTGAGAGCCCCCATTGTCAAACTCTCCAATTTGGCAAACTACATAGGCAAACTAGAGCGCATAGTCAACGACCCGGTTCTTACAAAAAACCTTGAGCCTCTTAGTCTCCGGAGAGATGTAGGATAACTGTGTGTACTCTATTGAATATACAATGGGAAGTGCTCCAAGGAATTGCTCAATTTCACACCTTAAGTAGCATTTTGCAACTGAACTACTCGCCGCAATTAAAGTTCTATATGCACCAACTAGATACGCTGTTAACATCTACTACTTGGTTTTCGCGTACATTTGTCTTGCGCACAGTTAACCTATGGAACAACCTTCCTAGCTCGGCTTTCCTGGGGTGGAGTTAGGTGATTTTAAAAGGCGGATATACAGACCAAAGACTAGGTATTAGTTACTACGTAAAAACAGACACTTCAAAAGCAGGTATCGCATTAACAATAACCCCTTATATAGCAAATGTCCATGGACAGTGGCATCTACTTAAAATCAGGTAGCCCACTTTTTTTTATGGAATAGGGGCAAACGGGCAAGAAGCTCACCTGATGGTAAGTGATCACCGTCGCCCATGAACAGCTGCAATACCAGCGGTATTGCAGGTGCGTTGCCAGCCTTTAAGGAATGAGTAAGCACTTTTCTTGAAGGTCCCTAAGTCGTATCGGTTCGGAAACACATCCGCTGGCAGTTGGTTCCACAAAGCAGTCGTGCGAGGTAATAAATGTCTTGAAAATCGCACAGTAGTGGACTTATAAACATCAAGATGCTGAGGGTGGAATTTCTTGCTCGTATACCTGCTGATTCTATACCTAAATTTTAAAAAAATTAAGCAACTCGTGACTTAATTTTTCGTATGTATTACTGAAGCAATATTGTTGCAGAATAGTGCTTCTGCGCGGCTGAGTTATCCTTCAAATTTTTTGGTAAATTACTAACATTGTTATTACGAAATATTTAGAGATCTGTGTTAACGCTCCGGTTGCTACCCTCTTATCTAATACGATAGTCAATGAACATTTGTACCAATACTAGCTAGATAAGCAATGCATCACTAGCATATCTGTAGCCTATAGGCGGTAGATAATACTTGGTCTTACCAATAATAAAATTATATGCTTATTTCATTGTTACCTTGTCCTATTAAAATATTTTTTTTATCACTTACCTATCACAATCTAAAACTTTCTTTAATGTTGCTTCTAAATTATCTCTAGCCACTACACTTTCAGAATATATTATTACATTTGGTGACTTTGTATTAACTAATGGACGGGATCCTCTCAAACCTTTTGATGTTGTTTGAGTACTCTCAACTGGCTTCCGTTGAGACACTTCAGCCTGGCTCTGAGTTTTAACTGGCACAGTAGTACTTATAACTTTCTTATGTGTTGTTACTGATTGAATTTGACTAGAAATATTTATTAAAGATGAAGACATTTGACCATGGCCTTTTTTTAGATCTAGATTCAATTTTGTTTTCTTTGGAGAAATATTGTGTTGAATATTAATAATTTTTTCAATAACTACTTCTTCCTCTGGTATTTTTTCTTTTGTATCCAGCAAATTGCCATTTCTTTCTGGAGATTTGGTAATATTGTTTCTAGGTGATATATTTGGAGTTTTATTAAAAACAGTTGGAGATTTTTCATCAGTCTTAACAATTTTATTACTAATACTATTGTTCATAATTGGTGATTTCTTTATGGATATATCATTAGATGATATATTATTTTCATTGACTAGATGATTATTTAAGTGTAGGTTTGTATCTAGCGTTTTTTGTTTCAATATATTTTTATCATATGGCAAAGCATTAATTAAATTAGATTCTCTATCAATATCTTGTGATTGATCAAGTAAATCAGCCTTTATTAGGCAGTGTTCACTAACAGAATCAAAGTTGCTAATTTCACCATTTGCACTTATGTTATTAAGTACACAATCTGGGCTAACATTAGCAATTTTTAAAACTTGCTGGTTATCAATTTCTTGTTCAACGCCAATATTTCTCGAGTCTATAATAACAGATAACTTTCTCAAGAGTTCTGCATGAATGGACCACTGAAATACCCTAGGAGGTCTTCTTAGGCTTGTTTTAATACTGTTGCGAGGTGCTCTTAATGAGAGATCTGTAGCCTTATTGGGTTCCCCGCATATTTTAACAGCTGTAAAAATAATTTAATAATCATTATGAAATTTGGAATCAAAAGCTAAAACAATTATAGACATTAATTTGTTATCATAAACAAGCAAAATTCCTTTTTAAACAAGTTATTTTAAACAAAGAAGTTATTAATTATACTTACTTTCAATACATCTGATTGGTAGTTTATGGTTTACTATTAATTCACCACCAAGATAGTTAAACCCAACAAGACTAAGATTTTCAATATTCGTTTTCAATACAATTAATAAATGTAAACCAGCCTTCCATGCCAATGGTTCACCTATTGTTTCTAACTGAAAGAAATAAATTTATTTTTTATGCAATCAACCATACATAAGCAAGCACTATGTCATTGCATACATTTTTTTATCAGTAACATTTCGATAATGTTGTTAATATTGTGACTGATCCATAACCAGTCAGCTGAAGCAGTCACAAAGAGTAAAAAATCCTCATTAAATATAATAAAGGAGAAGCTGGTTAAATAACATCGTTAGAAATAATACTGCAAAGATTTATTTAAAAAACTTAAAACTGTCATTAATCATTATACAGGTTCACTGGTAAAAGATTGTACATACTGAAGGAGGGAATTCAGTACTCGATTTTGATACCGAATATGTAAAAAGTAGGTATTTAAATGTTGACCTAATTATCCAATAAAAATATTGACACCCATGCGTAAATATTGAAGTTTATTGTTTACAAACAGCAATTTGCAGTACTCATGATTAGATTGTTGGCATTGTCGGTGTCCCCCGCAAGGTCTATACTCTTTGAATATTACTACACTAATATTGCTGAGGTTTACGACATAGTTTTACGATGTAGATTTCTATTGATTATATACGACCATTAACTATCATGTCCTCCAATATTGACATTCTTTTACCTGTCAACCTGTATAATTTGTATACTGTACAACCAAGACTTTTTTAATTACTGTTCTCACTTTTCCCACCAATTGCCTTAATCGTAGTAACTATATTATTTCACTTTAAAATTTTAGCATTTTACCACTGTTTAATTTTCAAACAGTGAAAACTGTTTTAGATCCATTTTAGTCTAAAAATAAATGAACAAATACTATCCATATATCCAAAGGGATAGAAAACCATGTAACCTGTGCACCAACAATTAGTCAACAATATCATGTCTGTTTTCTTTGTTTGTGTCCTGAATTCATTACGTCTATTTGCTCAATCAGGTATAAAAATTTGCCTGGTTACTCTTAGATATGTAGCTTTCTAATGATATATTTTTTAAGATCAGTCAAGTAATTTTTAATTTTATCCATTACAATCAAATCTTTCCTCTTTATAATATTGTAGATTCAGATACATGACCAGTCCCAACAAGTTATGCTTTCAGAAACGAAAATTTCAGGATAGCCAGCATCTATACCGAAGTTGGTACCCTAAATCAAATAAGCGGCAGTTCAATCTCATACATCCAAAATTAATCAAAGCCAAATAACTTATTCCTACTAATCTCTTTTTAATTTCTAAAGGGTATTGTCCACCACAGGCTTTGAATGACCATGAGTTTTTTTAAAAACTATTTTTACAAAAATCTTTATTTTATTTACAAAAAATGGAATTTTAACTTAATTAAAAAATAAAACAGATAACGATTTTTGGTGTGTATAAGCAATGGTTATTGTTAAAGCAGCAGCTGCGTTTTTGCTATCCCATGACATAAAAAGAAACAACAAAACTGAATATTTCATCAATGCAAATACATTGTTCCTGCAGGACTCGTCAATAATTGTAATCACACAACAGACTGTGGAGTACAACTAGTTGATTATCATATTTATCCTAAACAGTTAATTCTCATAGTTATCAATATTATAAGTACTTAAAAGTTTAAACTAAAAGAGAAAACTGTGGATAAAAAACAGTTTTATTAGTAAAATTCTTATACTAAAAACTATTATTAACAGTGGATTAATAATTATAAAACACTTACAGGTATAATACTATTATCTGTACAGCTAACATTAGGCTCCATTAAACACTCAAACAATACTTCCAGATCTAAGTTAGATGAATGAGCATGATCTTTTGATCCCAGAGGCATGCCCATTATACATGCTATCCAATCACTCAAGTCTATGGTTTTCATTTTGTCCACATTGCATACTCTTTTAGTGTGATTATTTGTATAATTAGACACATATAACTTGTTATCAGAAGTGGGATTTGGTTTAACATGTTTTGTAGGAGAATCTGCAATCAAACAATAGTAATGAATTTGTAATAAGTAAATACTTGATATTACTGCTACAATTTCCTCCATTACAGGTTTTTTCAGGCCATCTATAACAATAAACAATCTCTCATTTTCTTACTCAAAAATGAATCACAAAAGATAAAATCAGGTACTAATAATAACAATTAAAAATACCTTTCCCTAGGACCTGTGTATTCCTGTAGTATTATTGTAAAATTGGGATCTATTTAAATGCATTACTGTTCATGAAATTATTGTAAATTAAAAATTACTTAACAAACAGCAATTGTGGTGACTATATTTAAAAAAGTAACTTGAAACCTTCAAGCTACAAAACTATAAATCTATATATCCATATAAAAGTAATTTAAAAAATGAAATTAGCTTCAAATATCTGTCAACTATACCCATATCTCAAAAATTACTGAAGCAATGAAACCTGAACTATACCCTAAGTTACATTATACCTGATTTAAACCAAAAAGAATTATCTCACTATGGCTTTTGTTCTTGAGAAATTCTTGGACGAACATACAAACATACATACACTTACAAAATTTACTACATGAGCTTGGAGACCTAAATAGATCATCATACTCAAATATTATTCCACTCCAACAATATTATCTCAATACATGTCAAACTTATAACCTAAATTTTTTGTCTGTTGAAAGATCCCTAAAGCTGGGACGCTCTGCCACTGAACTAATGTCGACAGGCTCGAAGTGGCGAAATTCTTCTTTGCTATGTGGTAGAGTGTCCCGGCTTTAGGGAGACAGTTGCAGGTCGATATTTTTCTGTTGTTTTTTAAAAAAAATCATGGTACATAATGTCTTGGAAATTTGGATTCTTGGATATTTTGTTTCTTAATATGAAAGGCCATACACAAGATTTAATTTTTTTTTGTCTCAAATTTGAAACTACAAGCCATATCTTTGGATGTGGCTGTGATTTAACTGTATAATAATGACACAAGAACTTTTGCTAGTAACATGCATTCAAATCAAGAATAAAATGTAGGTGTTCCTAGCAACAATCTAGGACCCAGCCCTTGGCTCCAAAGTATTACCAGGCAGACAAATTTTAAGATATAAGGCTTCATCTGTAAGCTTTCTAAGCATTTTTATCTCATATTCGCAGATTAAAGACGACGAGTTTGGCTCCTTTACCAAATTTCATAGGATTTTGTTTGGAAAATGGATGTCACACATAACAATATTGGTTACTTATATACATTAAAAGTCAAATTACCTTCGCATGATGTTTCATAGAAACAAACACCTCTACTTCCACTTAGAAACTCTGAAAGACGAGATCTCAGCGAGCGAATACGCCAAGATTTAATAAAAGTCATTGCTATGTAAATTGGTGTAAATATCATATTCACAGATTAATTAGTCACAAGTTTTAACTACAGAACTTATAGAGAATTTTCTAGATTATCTTAAAATTAAATAATCGCATAAATTGTTATTGATTTCTTGGTTCACTCTGTCATGATAAATAAAATGTTATACAACTTTGTCGCCCTACCAACTTCAGTCGAATATACACTGTAAAACCTTTAAAGTTTTATTGTTTTAGTAATTTAAATCTAATTTATTTACATTTTTAATTCTTTAATCTATTTAGTTCAGTTTACAGTTTACACTTATATTTCTAGGACCTAGTACCTAGTACCTACAATTATTTAATTAGCAAAGTCGCAACTAATGATACCAGTAAGAAAATTAAACTAGTTGAATGGTAGAATATAAAGTATTGACTATTACGAGCGTCCACACGCTTGCCAAACCTTAACAATCCACTGCAAACGCAAACGTGTGGATGGAATATAAGGCTTGGCTTGTGAATGTATGTAAGCACTTGTGGCAAATTCGTTTTTGTCATAAATCAGAGGGAATTTTCTGCAGGCAATATTAACAAACCCTATCGTTGTGTTACTCCGAACCAAGAAATTAACAATAATAGTAATAATAATATAAATAAATAAATATAACTGGACAAAATTACACAAATTGATCTGACTCCAAAGCATAGAGGAAATAATCATCCTTGCTCCAAAGTAAGCAAATTATTTGCTTGTAATATGGATGTCAAACAACGATATTAATACATAGAAATACATATATAAATACTCAAATATATTTAATAAAACACTCAAACCCAGAAATACAAACATCTATGCTCATCACATAAATGTTTGTCCCGAACCCGATATGAACCCGAGCCTCATTGATGCGTAGTCAGATTTACTTACCACTCGACCAACGGGGCGGTCAGCCAACTACCTTTTATTAAGACAAAGGTGGGCCCTATAGTGCTGTAACTTATGTAACCTACAGCGTTGACTGTAGGTTGTTGAGCAGTAAGCTTCTGATAACCTCTGTTGTGGTGGATCTGATAACCTCGGATGTATAGCTGATGGATGTGGATTATGAGATAGCTTAGATTTTCCTAAGCGTATTCTGAGTTTAATTATTACGTAAGCTATGATATAAAATCTAAGCCATCGTATAATACACGATTATAATGATCTCATCTGCGTGTTTAGACATTATACAAGACAATTGTTAATAGTGACAATTGTTAATTTAGAAACGCTACTGTATCACTGGCAGTATGCCTAATACTGCCAGTGATACAGTAGCGTTTCTAAACATCAATTATGAATAGATATTATACCGGTTGCGGCCACTGTACAATTTGTGGCTATTTAATATCTGTTTTTTTATAATAATAATTCTATATGTATTTATGCATATAATGTCATTGTAAATTTGATTAATTAAAGTGCAAAAATTTAAAAATTTTATAAAATATTATTCAACATTATAATTTTTAGTACATTGAATCAAATTTGAAGTGGCCACAAATGGTACTAACATGGCCAAAATCGGTACCTCTACAAAAACTAAGCCTTTATTACTGAAAGGAATACTAAAGCATGTTGTCGGGATTATCTTTTTATCATTCCTTCGCCATAGTAACTTTTTCTCGGGTCTATTCCTTCCATGTATTCTTGTCCTATAAGCTCCTCAGCTTATTATTAATTTCATTAATCCACGAGGGTGATTATAATACTCATTTATTCTTATTTATTATATAAGAATTAGATCAGATAAAAGATTTTCATTATATTAGAACCTACCCCGTTAGGGATCTGGCGTGAAGATATTTGTAAATCGAAAAACTGTTAATATTTTTTTGAAACTTGAAAAGAATTTCTTTTACAGTATATCATACAACGTAACCCTATATACTTTTGATGTGTAATTCTAAAAATATACACATTTGTGTATTTAAATTACCGCTTGACATTCTAAAATTATTTTGATATGGCAGATATTTAAAATTTAGTGTGGTATTATTAATTTTTTCCTTTCGTCCCAAAGGGACAGGCTAAGACCAGAGGCCATGCTGCCTTGTCAGTAGTTATCTTATTAATTTTTTTCCTTCTTTCGTCCCAAAAGGACAGGCTAAGACCAGAAGCCATGCTGCCTTGTTTGTCATTAAATATTTTTTATTTTTTTTCCTTTCGTCCCAAAGGGACAGGGTTAGACCAGAGGCCATGCTGCCTATAAATCTATATAAATCTATATTAATATTATAAATGCGAAAGTTTGGATGTTTGGATGTATGGATGGATGTTTGTGGCCAAATCACTCCAAAACCACTGAACGGATTTGGATGAAATTTGGCACACAGGTAGATGATGACCTGGAATAGCACATAGGCTACTTT
>DWBA01000456.1:0-13375 GCA_018236825.1 Apodemia zela | reverse complement strand
TTCCGGTGAAAACTCGATTTTCGAAAATCGGGGCAAAATCAGTAACTTCCTTATACTTAGTACTAACGTAGCGGGAATTTAAAAAAACATTACACACACTACCATACATTTGATACATATCATATTATTAACACACATACATATTATACTATTTTTTTTTTGGTAAAAGTCTGTTGTCATATTTAAAAGAGATTTTAATAAATAGTCTATGATCAAATTTATGGACCAATTTCGACCAACGAACGATCGCTAGTTACTGATAAAATATGGTCTAGGTGTCAAACTAGGTAAAGAAACTCTTTTCAGCCAATTTGGCCAATAAATAATATGCACGTTTATCCCTCCAATCATCTGGCGAGCAATGTTTTGCTTTATCTGATTTCTAGGCTAACCTAATAAACTTGTGACAAAACTAGTTAATAAGTGAACAAGGAAATCCAACTTCTACCTCTACTCAGTAAATAGGTTTGCTAAATAATATTTTTTTAATAGCTAAATATATCTCGGATTAGCTGTAATTAGCTGTTTTAGTTTATTATTTTCTTGTACATATATTCTTTTTTGTGTACAATAAAGTGTTAAATAAATAAATTAAATACCTAAATCTTTTAAAATAAATCTAAAATAATAAAAAATTATTTTAGCTGCATTTGAACATTTAAGTCTATCAAAACAATCGGAAGAAATAAATATAGGGAATTCGAGTTAAGTCTTATTCTATCCCTTATTTATATTAAATTAAATTAAATTAAATAAAGAACCAAATAATTATCAGAGTTTTAGTTAACCCATTTAAAATTCTTGTTTGTCAAATGTTATTTACAAAATATCCACTTTTAACATATTTAACAATTCGCTTCCATCTAATATTCTATGCACCAGTAAATCGTTGTCACTTATCAAAAGACAAGTATAAAATAACTTAATAAGAAAGGAAGATAATTAAAAAAATATGTCACCCGACAGCAAACTAGTAGGCTCCTCTGATGGAAAAAAAATTCATTTCCTTGCCGGTAAAGACTTTCGGATGACGTCAGCCAATATGTATTTAGACATTGAACCATTACTTTGTATCACCCGAGTATGTATAAAAAATGCATAAGAAAGATAATATGTGTCATATTTCACAGTTAGTGGGAGCGCGTTGTGAAAACTCCTTCAATGAAAAGGACTCTACAATAAGCCATTCAGATGTTGTCTTTACATAACTATATCACAATATTTTATACATTATTTACATTTATCTATGTGCATAATAAGCTGTATAAGCACTGTTGTGTCCCGCATGTGGTTGGTATCTGGAAATAAAGAATAAATAATTAAAAATACGCTTTTCTTCTGTTTATGAATTTAACTACAGAGGTCGAATTTAGCGTTTTTCTGTAGTTTAAACACCTATACTTATTCAGCACCTATACAAAACTGCACTGCAAATACATTATGATTAAAATATATAAATGTATTATTTTGTTATTTTTTTAATAAAATTTAATTGCTTCAGTTTTGCATAATTGTTTTAAGGGTAGGTATAATGGGACCAACATATCTAAAAAACGATAAATGCCGACATAAAGAAAAAAAACTTATTTACTACTTTATCTTTTTATTATCATAAAATTGTAAAAAAGCAGACGGCTGTTATGATAGAAAGATGCAACCATCGCCTTAGGACTCCAAAGATGTTAATTGTGCGTTGTTATCCATGTGGCGAGGTCTTAATGCCACATGCATAAGTTTAGCGGCTACCTTACCGACCAAACCGGAACACGACAGTAGCAAACACTGACGCTATTGCGACAGGAATAGGTAAGGCTTTGGTACCAGACTCGGGCGAGACAATGCAGAACTCTACCAGATATTTCTGCAACATATGTATAATAATAATATCGCGGGACAAATTACACAAATCGATCTAACCCCAAAGTAAGCAAATTATTTGCTTGTGTGATGGGTGTTAGTCACCGATGCTAATACATAGAAATACATAGGTATATAAATACTGTTACACACATATTAAACACCCAAACCCAGATATACAAATATCTATGTTCATCATACAAATGTTTGTCCCTGCCGGGATCGTACCCGAGACCCATCGATTCCTAGCTAGGTCCGCTAACACTCAACCAACGGGCCGGTCTAATTTGCGTATATTCAATGTATGTGTATACAAATTTAATCTTACCTTACAGTGTGCGCGTGTGTTGTGTAGAGCGGGCCACTTGCGCTGGGATCTGCGGCATAGGGTTGCGCAATAGGGTAGGGTTCTGGAGGCGGTGGTTCCCGTCGCCTCGGCGTACTCCTCTGGGCACTCTGGTCTGGTGGGCTGAAAAACAATAATAACATTTCTTTATAGGTATTACTCGTAATATAAGCATAGACTTTATGCCAGTTTTTTTCATAACATACTACTCTTGTTATAGGATTTTATCCCAATTTTTCGTAAAGCTACCAGCCTATTACTACGAGTACATCAAACCTATCATTACATCCTTCCTACTAATATTATAAATGCGAAAGTTTGTGAGTATGGATGTATGTTTGTTACTCTTTCACGAAAAAACTACTGAACAGATTTGGATGAAATTAGGCGCACAAGTAGATGGTGGCTTGGAATAGCACATAGGTTACTTTTTATCCCGAAAAAATGAGTTCCCGCAGGATACACCAAAAACTTTTATAGCGGCTATTATATTATACGATATGAAACTAGCTGCAGCGTGCAGCGGGCTACACATTGCAGCTAGTATAATATAATTTAAATTTCATTACATTTAAATTTCGTACTTTCGCGAACGTAATCTGTTTTTTAGTTCAAGTTCGCACGGAATTATATAAAAGGTATAAGTAATGTGTGAGTAATCGCCTTAGTGGTCTAGTGGTCGGATGTCGGTGTTGACCACATGGGGTCCCGGGTTAGATACCCGAGTCGGGAATCAATTCATAAAATGAGTTTATTTCAGTTTTCTAATAAAAACGTTGGCCGGGATTGGCGGGAAGTGCCCAGTTGGCTTGCCACCTATCACATTGTGGGACCAAGTATATTCGGCTACCTCGTTGTAACTATCTACCGTACGTTGTACCTCTGTCTAGCTCGTCGGGAATACGAGCGTGACGATACTTTTATAAGTAATGTGTTTTGGCCCCTTTAACTATACGTTTAGCCCTTTTAAGACTTCCACAAAAACCTACATGAGTTTTGAAATAAGAATTTTAACAAGCTTTAAGAAATTTAAACCCATTTGGTATAAGAGTTATAAAGTTAAAGTGTCATTACTCCGATTCCTTCGAAGGGTATGCAGAATGAGCCGAAAGTCATTAGACTTTCCGGTTCACCACAAATCGCCAGTTTTTTAGATGGTGATATGTTTGTTAATTTCCAACGATTGCTGCAAGTTTCTTGCGATAATTGGGACCGACAGTTATACCGATTTATCTAAGGTATGGGGTTAATACACAACAAAGAAAAATTTCGACACGACGGGACTTGAACCTGCGACCTTCCCTCTGGTTGGGACACTCTAACCAACTGAGCCACTGTCTACCTACCTACCTACGTACAGGTAGGTATTTCTTGTTAAACGAAAATTTTCACTTAGTTATTGCTAATAATGTGGACCTCATGCTGAAGAGTTCATGTGGCACCACCTAGTATATTTTTGTGATACTAGAATAAACGATAGTCAACAGCTGTTGCCTCAACATATTTTAAGATGGTGCTGTAGACGTATATTTAATCACCATGCGATTCGCATCTAAAATCCAAATATGTTCATTGTTCATATATTTAAAAAAACGTAATGAAAAAAGTATGTCTAACCAATTTTATTATGATGCCCCCAATGTAACATCACATATTTTGAACTTTTACACCAAGGATAAAATTCTGTTGTACAGAAGTAAGAAATTACTAAACGCTTTAGAAAATTACAAAAACGAAAAAACAAATAATCAATGATTCGTTGTATTAATTAAAGATGCAAAACTTAGGTATTGCCTCCATCTTGAGAATAATAAATTATGACATCTCGCAGAGACCACCGTATGGGCGGGGTCATATTACGGCCGTTAATTCTTTGTTTTGACAGAACGACAAATGGCATCATTAATGTTCCCGTTATTAATCGATACCAGGAAATAGACAAAAAACAACGACTAGTCATTCGAATGTTTGTACACATGGCGAACGAATCTGTCAACGGATGATTATTTGTTTCAAAACTTAATTTTTAAAAAAGTACACATAATATGTTTAATCTATTCTAATATCTAATTTGTGCCGGGTTCTTATAGTCAACGATCCGTCATTCGTAGCAATAACCATTAGCAATCAATTTAATATCTAATAAGTACCTAATAACGATGTGTTCAACAAGTTGTTTGGACATTTGGTAATTTGACATATAGGAAAGAGCGCGAAAGCAAGTCCGATCTCGAGTTTCCTAGATTTGTATTTTCTTAATTTTGATACAAATTATAAATGAATGAATACAAACATGCTGAAATAGGTTTGTAAACCCCCGCTCTCCGTGTTTGGTCAGCCCCATTTGACTAATAAGTGTTAGAGTTCCGCAACGTCTTGCCCGAGTATATGTTACGACCGCATTTTGGAGTGTACCTAAGGTAGTCGGTTAATTTATGCAAGTGGCATTACCATCTCGCCACACAGAAGCTATGCAACATTTACACCATTGGTAGTTATATGCGACGGTTGTCTCTTTTCAACAGGAGAGCCATCTACTTGTTTGCTATCATATGATAAATAACTATTTTGAATATTATTTTATTTTATTATAACGTAATGAATAATAAAAAAATACTTAATTTAAAAAAATATATAGATAATTCATCAATTACCTTTCGTCATGTGGCAAGAAATATTTACCAACAATGTTGCTGCGAGAACAGTAGAAAAAACTACTATAACAAAATACAAACCTAAATACCTACATAATAAAACGCTTTAAAAGACTTTTTATATGTAAGTAAAACAGTCTTCCCCATTGGCTGATTTAGCTATAAACCAGCTAACATAAACAAAACTGCAGTAAACGAGCGTGAGAATAAACCACAACGCAACAAGATTTATTCCTCAGTAACAGGCCAATGCAGCAGCCAGAACAGCTATTTAACTAATATATTAAATCTGTTAGATAAACGTTTAGGAAAGTGGAAATTTTTACATACAATTTATAGAACCGCCCCTTTATCTACCTACCGTGGAAATTTTTAAAGGGAAATTTTCTTTAGCTCCGTGAAGCGATTTTTGGTAGAGATAAAACTCACAAGTTCACGTGAGTCACGCTAGCTACGTAAGCCTCAATTTACTGTCGAAAAATTAATTTGGCTGTGTATTATTTTATTAATTTATTTCGACAGAACCAACCGACCGACAAAAAAATTGAGGTTATCAGTTTGACATGTATGCATGTATGTGTTAGACGTGTATGTGTATGATGCCCCCGCGTCAGTCCAGTGGCTAGCGAACGTAACTACGAATCGATGGAGCCCGGGCTCGATTCCCGGAATAAACATTTGTGTGATGAGCATATATGTTTGTATTTCTAGGTGTGGGTGTTTATTAAATATATAAAAGTAATTATATATTAAGTAATTCTTTGTATTAGTATCGTTGACTAACACCCATATCAGAAGCAAATAATTGTCTTATTTTGGGGTTAGATCAATTCGTGTAATTTATTTAGCCATATTATTATATTGTTATGTAATATGAAATGAAAAATATTTATTTGCAAGAATATGGGTGTTTAAGTTATTAAAAAATAATTAAAAGATACCAACATATTCTACCATGATATGGTGTGCAAATATTTTAAAGTATTGTATTAAATTATTTTTATTTACAATCAAATAATATTTTTCGATCGATTTTTTTTATTTATTTATTATTTATTTTTTGTAAACCAGTTTTACAAAAAATCGTTATTTTATTTGCAATAAATTATGGTGCTATTTTAAGAAGTGGAATTCAAACGTAATTAAAAAATAAAAACATAGTAATTAACGTCAATATTTTAACTTTAACTATGCTCGGTATGAAATATTTTTTTTCATTTGCCTGCTACTTTTTCATTATAAATAATTTTGTTTACATATCAAGCATATAAAATACTAGTCAATCAACAACTGAGTTAATGGTCACAATGGAGCCGAGCAGTCCATACAATGTAGTAGAATCCCTTTCGTGCTTCGCGTTGAGGAGTGCAAAAGTATTTAGGTGTGTATTTATTTAACTAACTTGCATAAGTCAGAAGTTAATCTCGTCCTAAAAAAAATATTGGAGCCTATTCAATACACATATACATTTGTATCAAAGTCATGGGGGAATTTAACATTGTGTATGGATTCCTTTGGTATTTTTAAATAATACATTCAACCGAATTTTACTTTTGCCCATGGAATGCCCATGGAAACAAATTCTAGAAAGAGAGGCAAAATTTTATAGAAATTAAAAGGATTCATATTTATATACCTAAATGTTATTAAATATATAAATAATATTATGAATCTAACAATGTAATATTTACAATAGTAACTATTATGATATCTATAATATAAAAATGAATCGCTGAATGTGTTGCTAAGTGCAAAATGCAAATCACGAGAGCAGCTGAACCGATTTCGCTAATTCTTTTTTTATAATATTCCTTGAAGTTAAAAAGTTAGAGAAAAATAAAAATAAATTAAAGATTCGACTGTTAGGCGGCATGAAGTTCGCCGGGTCAGCTAATAATCTATATAATCTCTTGTGATCATTTAAACGATTGGATATTTTTTTCTAACATTTATATAATATATCTATAGACGTAGGTATTTGTTTGCATTGCGGGAACGAGTTACTCACTCCCTTCTCTTCAATATGCTCTTCACAATCATGTTTATTACGAGAATAAAGTGATGTAATTAGGCGATAGAACACAAATCGCAAAGTTACAATTTCACTGCAAAAAAATTTATCTAACTTACTCAATTCAATCATTGTTAAATAATGTATCAATGAGTTTTATTTTGAGATAAAAGAAGTAGAGCTATATGTCACAAAATTAAATAGTCTACTGGTGGCAATTGTATAAATCCGCCACTGCACGTACAGTTTATTAAAACTAGAATAATGATATACAGATGTTGTATTTTATTTTGGCGGGAACTGGAAATGTCCGCCATAACTGTCGCGTAACTCTTTATCCGACGGCGGAGTCATAAAAGTAAATTGTCACCGGCTGCTTAAACGAGCGTGTCTCATGAAGGCAGTCTGCACATAAAATATAATCACCGCATTCATGGTTTTTGTTGTGACATCGTTAATAGCTTAAAGAAATGTGGTACTGTTTACTTTCAGAAATTGACGGATATTCTAAAATATCTGTGATCTAACTAAAAACAGATCTAAAACTAAATTAATTGGCCAAATGTGTCACAACTATAGTTGCTACTAGTACTATGTGGTAGAGTTCTGCAATATCTGCCCTAGATTTAGTACCAAAACTCATTCCCGCTGCAACAACGTCAGATCTTGTCACTGTCATGTTCTAGTCTGGAATGTAATCCGGTGAACTTATGCATGTGGCACCTTTCTACCACACGAATAGCAACGCAACATTTTACAACAAATTATATCACAAAATAAAACAAATTTTAAACAAACTAATTCGTTATTATTTCATAACAAAATTTGAAACATCTCTTGCAATATTTGTTTTCTAACATTAAGTGCAGGTGTCGATATTCTGGTGTTGACGCATGCCATCGCTTACGATACCATTGTCTTTAGACAACGTAGTAGGTACTAGATTGTTAATGGCTGGATCACAATTTCATTGGCTGACCCGGCATAGCACTTGTTTGCTATTGAATTACAGCGCATTTAGTTGTACCCCAATGTTTAGTAAACAGAATATAAAGCGTGTGTAAAAATTGCGTTTTTATGTACGGCCTAAAAAACTATTCCCAAGATGTTGATCCAACTAAATAATACCGTTTCCGGCACTCTGTAGGTATATATATTTTGTGGAAAATTGTTCATTAATCTTAGCCTACAAACTAGAACACAATTCAAAGGAGCCCGAACCAACACGGGGTAGCTTTAAAGACATCCCAGTCCAGCACCAAGAAAATTGGTGCTGGACTGAAAACAAATACTTGGTGATAAAAAGGACATAGTAACGGGGCTTACCATATTTTGTTATTTTAAAATACACTTTTACTGTTTCACAAAACAATTTGTATTTAATTTATGAAGGCGATCACCATCCGGTTTCACCTTTGGCCAGGGCATTTTCCCATCTTTGTTGTTATTCAACAACCTGATTATCTTAAGGCGATCGGTGCACTCTGTCTACCATGAAAGACAACTGGCGTGATAATATTGATTTGTTTTTATCTATTCAAATTTCAAACATAAATATTGTTTTATAAAACTTACCAGTCATCTGGATCGCAGTCTCTGAATCCCTTGGCAAATGGATTACTTGCTATTTTTAATTGTGTTATCTGAAATAGTCATTAAACCTTAATCATAATGATTTATTTAAATTTATACTATTTAATGTTTTAGAATTCAAACATAATAGTTATATTTGTTATTGTTTGAATAGCCAACCGGTTTCAATTTTTTTTTTGCAAATCTATTTAATTAATAACAAATACATTAAAATTAAATGTATGTTTATGTAACATGGATGGGTCCATGTCTATACCAATAAAAAACGTTTTCAGGTACGTTATATTTAGAGACAAATGTTGTAGTGGGTAAATAATTAGTTTCATTTGAATTTTATGAATCGATATTTATCGATTATTTAATTAGTTTTCGTACCCGATGGTTTTGGTAAGCGGTGACTGCGGTGAAACCAGTTTCTGGAAATATAAAGGTGCGATAGGGCACTGCACCCGGTGCCGATGTCTGCCCATCTCCTGGCAGAAACACCACGTGCAGCCGCGGTTGGTACCGATGCATTGAGTTCAGAATTATCTAAGAGAAACGTGAAAAATAGAATAGGTATTCTCAAACATTAAAAAAATATTTTATTTTATATAAGTTTTAAAGTAAAGTTTTAAACAAATACCATAGCTTCTATGTTAGTGCTAAAAGGCATTACCAAACATAAACTGAAGAAAAGTTCTAATAAAATTAAGAACCCAACGAACTTATCTCGTGCAATAAAGTTTTTAATAAATATAAACGCACGCATACGCACGCAACGCAACAGAATATTTTCTCTATTCCATTCCCTCTCTCTCGATCTGTCCCATTGACTACGATGTAGCAATATAATATGCTAAAGACCGTTATGTTCATGATATTTTGCTAATCACTTAATAGAGATACATAGCTAGGACAGGACGGAGAATCCGTGCAAGTTTTCGTAGAGCACTACCATCTAGAACTTACATGTCCATTATCGTCAAGCTGGTTGTTGGTGAGTTTGAGTTTGTCGAAGGAGACCAGCTGCCGCATCCAATGAGCACCCGGTGCTGGGGAGTCAGGGTGGACGTGGATACGTGGTGGAGATACTGGGTCTGCCTTACCGGCTACCACCCAACTCGAACTAAACAAACGTAAATGGTAAATAATCCATACTAATATTATAAATACGAAAGTCTGTCCGTCTTTATTACGCTTTCACGCCTAAACCGTTGAACTAATTTTGATAACATTTGGGAGGAAGACCTTTGACCCCCGGAATTTATGTTCTTAAATTATTCATTTCAACATTCTAATTATAGACTATGATACAATTGTATATTTATACATACAAATGTATCATGTATGTAAGTACCTATTTCATAGCCTATAATAAGAATATTATGTTATGTACAATGCTTATACGTATTATAGTAGTAACTACTGTAACTTATACACCGGGAACAATAATTCTTTATTTCGACATTCTAATTAAAAGCTATGATACATTTGTATATTTATACACACAAATGTATCATGTATGTAAGTATATCGTAGCCTATAATTAGAATGTTGAAATAAAGAATGTTACTACACCTATAATTATAATGCTTAAGTGTAAGCATTGTACATGCTCGAATTACGTTAAGTTTTTTTTTTAACAGAAGATCGGTGAGTCCTAACACAAATTAACGCATTTAAAAGAAAACCTCAACCGACTTAGGATACCAAAAGAAAATATTTGGTTAATTTGATTTGACTAATATGCTCATACCATAAACGCTCGTTCCAGTCGGATCAAAATCGAATCGATCGAAACCAAATATCATCGCATGCGTCATCAGGATCACTAACCACTCGACTGATGGTTCTGGTATGTCCGCCCGTCAAAATGTACTTATTTATTTAGCTTTATTATGTACTTTCAAAAAAAAAAAGACGATCTTAGTGCCTTAAATATACTATACATAATATATCTGCTCGCATCTCACATAAAATCTAAATTTGAATTTTTAATTGTATTTACAGCATGTACAATGACTGAGTCCAAGACAAAATTGGAAATGTGTAGATGGTGCTAAGGGATTGATAAAGTCAGATTGTCACGGGATGGAAAGTGCAAAATGTGCATATAACATAAAAATTCAATAATATTGAAGTAAGAGAGAGATTAGGCCTGAAAGAAAGTGTCGATGTAGGGCATGCTCTTACTTATTTATTTATTTAACTCTATGTACAAAAATATAATCAAACAATGAATAAACAAAATATTATACAACATTTATATAAGTTCACGCAACTAATATATAAAAAGGACAAAATTATCTTATTGTTCGGCCATGTATAAAGAACGGTAGATGAAAGGTTAATAAAACAGATATACCAAAACAACCAAAACTGACATAAATTAAATGAAATTTATTTTCTTGGAACACGGTACTGTCCGAAGGTGGTGTCAAGAGTCTTCGCAACTAGCGTATTTATTCGAAGAAAGTGTTAAATATGGAGGAAGCAAGACAAATCTGCAAGGATCGTGACTTTTGTCACTCAGTTCTCTTTGTCTACTCCGTAAGGCATCTGGCTTAAAGGTAATTATGGATATAATTCAAATTACGATTTTATGTATATGTGTTAATTAGGAGCGAGCGGATTGAAAAGTACCTATTGTAAATAGGGATACATAAGGTCCTAAGGTCATGTCAATGAATGAAGCAAAGTTTGTTGAGGTTAAATGAGATACAGTTACAAACTTACGCAAGCTAAACATAAAACGAATGGACGAATAAGTAGTTTAGTTACATGCGTTAGTTTACCTATGAAAAGCGTATCGATATCGCTTATCATCAAGAGGCACAAAGTCGACCAGCAGCAAGTAATCAGCGTTAGGCAGAAGTCCAGAAAGTCGAGCCTGCAGTGCCGGAAACATTCGCCGGCCAGCCTTAGTCACTATCATCTCTGTGCCGAGCTCATGGAAACTCCGCCAGAGAGCCGCCAGCTCTAACGTGGCAGAACAGCGAGCCACCGCCGGGTGTAATGTTACGTTTTGATTAGGAGCCTGGAAAATACATTGAAATATTAGAAAGGGATTTTTTATTTGACAACCACGTTGGTCAAATCAACAACAACTTTTTGTAACGACTGGTAATGCTGTTGAAAATCTCTTAAGTTTTGATTATTGAATAAGTCAATTTTGAAGTATTTCGTACTCTGGTCAACAACGAAAGAACAACAAAATAAGGAATAAAAGCAATAATGAGTATTTCCAAAAAAATTCGAAATCTGTGTGGCTCTCTCGCTGAATCCAATTATAATAATATGTACTGTGGTTGTCCAGAGTACGAAATACTTCAAAATTTATTTATTCAATAATTAAAACTTAAATCGGTTTGCAAGAGTAGCCCTGCAGGTCGTAAAAAGCGACCGATTGGGTATACGTTGCACTAGCATCGTGACTACTTTTTATTTTATATTACTAATATCAGAGACCAGATATTATACTGGTCTCTGCTACTATATATTTATTTTTATAGGTCTCACTCGGGTATTTGGTACCACCGCCTTACATATTCCTGCCGCAATAGCGTCAATGTTCGACATTGTCATGTTCCGGTTTGGAGGGTAAGGAAGCCGGTACACTTATGGAAGTGGCATTGTCATACCGCTACATGGATAGCAATGCAACATTAACATCTTTGGTATCTATAGGCGATGTTTTCTTTTTCCATCAGAAGAACTATCTGCTTCTTTGTTATCTTATGATATAAAAAAACTAACCTTTGAACTAACGAGGCAATTGAAGAGTATTGGGTTGCACAATGAGAGAATTAGCGTAATTCTAATGTTTAATTCTTTTCACTTAAAAGAGGAGAATTTGTCCTACCTGCATGCGTGGTGGTTGAGGCTGTGGTAGAGATATAGGTTGAGCGCTATGATCCCTGCAAGTGCTTTCACTGAGCGCTTGCAACGGCGAATAAGTACTGCGCGAACACGCCGCATTCTAGAAAAAAATCGTGAATTATATAATTACAAATTTTCAAACCACATTTTAGGCTTGAACGTTCTATTAACTTTCCTTTACTACTTTTTTACTTCACTACTTTCTGTCCCATTTGAACTCTCTTCTCGCATTAGTCTTTCTTAATAATAACTTTATTAGCAACTGTGTAGGTGTAGATACTAATAGACACGGCATTTGGAAATAAACGTGTCACTGTGGATATAAGCAAACGCTCCTATTACTGATAAAAGTGTCATATATTTGTAAATATATTATATCGTGAAAAACACAGAAATAAGCCATATTGTACTATTTTATCGCGCCGAATGTATATTATTTCATCGATAAATAGTATAGCTCTGTATTTCTAGGTGCAAATGCAAGCTACACTGACAAGCTAAGAAATTATATATGTAGTAACATATATGGTACTATCGCTGTACCTATTCCTGCCGCAGGGCGTCAATGCTTGTCGTTGTCATGTTCCGGTTTGAAAGATGAGGTAGCCGGTAGACTTATGTGGAATTGCCATCCCACCACTCGGATAGAAACGCACCATTTACATCTACTAAAGATGTTAATGGTGCGTTGTTAGCATTAACGTCTATAGGCGACGGTTTCTTTACCATAAGGAGAACCATCTGCTCGTTTTGTATACAAATAAATCGGGCAATTACGTGTTGGTCCACGCGCAATGTAGGGTTCTGTGTTTGCCCATCACAATAATTCGGAATAAGAAAACATTTTTTAGTTAAATCTCTTTTATATTTTATTTAAATCTCTTTAATAGTTTATAAACATTTATCCTATTCAACGCCAAAGACGAATACAATATCCGCAACACAGGTTCTCCGACTTTAAAAACTTCTCCAAGTACCCGTGTTGGTTCGGGCTCCTTTGAAGAATAGACCAACTGCCGTTCTGCCAGGCATGTCGTAAAAGGCGATTAATTG
>DWBA01000455.1:0-13381 GCA_018236825.1 Apodemia zela | reverse complement strand
AAAAGTTTGTATTGATGATTCAATTATGCGGCAAAAAATACACAGATCTGCAGTTACTAGATATGGCATGATTCAACGAGTAAAGATTAATTGTGTTTTAGGTGATACTTTATTTATTTTATATTAAATTTCTTTGTATATATTTAACAAAACATATTTAGCTTAAGTATCATCACGCCCGGTTCCCTTGCGGGGTAGACGGAGTAAATCGAACGTCTACAGACATCAAACCGGAGTTCGCCATTATATAATTCTTTCCATTATATAATGTTTAAGTATTTTTTTAAATGTATGTATACTTTTAGTTTCCTTAATATCTCTAGGTAATTTATTATACAACTGTGCACTTTCATACGTAATGGTCTTTTTCCCATAATTAGTTCTTATTTTTGGTAGCACGATATCGTTAGCGGATCTCAATAGGTATCTGGTTTGTATTTCTTTTTTTTTAGAAAAAATTATATTTGTGTGTATATCCTTTGTCAATATTTTACGTATGAGAATACTAGTATTGTAAATATATGTTTGATTTACATTCATCAATTTAGTTTTTTTATAAAGCTGGTTACTAGGTGTCAAATAATCATATTTAAATAAAGTTTTAACCAACTTATTTTGAGCAACTTGTAAGATGTTCAAATTAGTTTTGGCAGCCGAACCCCAGACTTCAATCAGGTAATCTATATGTGGTTTAACAAGCGAATTATAAATAGTATATCGAACATTAAGGGGTAGGCAATGTATTATACTTCTTAAAGCCCCGGTTAAAGAAATAATTTTGGATCTTAGCTTTTTAATGTGAGGTACCCAAGTTAGTTGATTATCCAAAACTAAGCCTAAATATTTTTCACTGTTTACTCTTGATATTATCTGATTATTGATTTGAAGTGGTGGAAAACTATTGATTTTTTTATTTTTGGCCATAAATATTACGTAGCGGGTTTTTGAAATATTAATAGTTAATAAATTACATTGGAACCACATATTAAGCAAATTGAGATCTTGTTGCGCGTCTTGAGTGATTGAGTCTAAATTACTACCAAAGTAAAATAAACTGGTATCATCCGCATATAAGGATAGTTTCCCTTTTAATGGTAAGGTGGAAATGCTATTAATATATATTAGGAAGAAAAGGGGTCCAAGAATGGAACCTTGTGGGACTCCACATGTGATAGGTTTTAAGCTGCTTTCTTGTTCAGCAATTTTGACAAACTGATAACGGTTAGACAGGTAAGACTTTAGAATTTTGAGGGCATTTCCCGTAATACCAATGTTATTTAATTTATTGAGCAAAATTTCGTGACTGACAGTATCAAAAGCTTTTTTTAAATCAATAAATATTCCTAAAGCTATTTTCTTTTTATCGATATTATTTTTTATTTCGGTGATCAAGTCAATGGTTGCTGATAATGTGTTGGATTTTGGTCTAAAGCCATATTGATTTGAGTAAAGAAAGTTAATTTTATTTAAGTGTTTTTCTAGGCGAGAATAAATTACTTTTTCGAAAACTTTTGAGATGACTGGTAAAACTGAGATAGGGCGGTAATTACCTGGATCTAGTTTACTGCCAGCTTTGTATATTGGGGTCACTTTAGCAATTTTGAGGCTATCTGGGAAAATACCTTTTGCAAGACAGTTGTTTATACATCGGGTAAGTTCTTCTGCTAACAAGTTTTGCACATGTTTTATACATTTAGAGTTAACGCGATCAGGACCAGCACTAGTGTTTCGGTCTAATTTTGCTATAATTTTCGTTACCTCCTCTGTGGTTGTTGGTTCAAAGGAAGATAGTGTAGATGCTGTAAGATTGGTATTTTTTGCCGCACTAGTGAATGTCTTATTATTATGGTATTTTGAAGGGATCGCTTGCGCTAGAGTTGAACCCACAGTTGAGAAGAAGTTATTAAATATTTCACATATTTCCTTCATATCAGTCACCGGTGCATCAGTTCCAGTTTGCAGCTTTGTTGGTATTCCTGCATTTTTTATTCTATTGCACGTAAAATTATTAATTAGACCCCACATTTTAACTGGTTTATTTTTACAGTCCGAAAATTTTTTATGATAGTATTGACTTTTGATTCTTTGTATTTCAACGTTCACCGAGTTTCTCTGTTTTATAAAATCATCCATAATTTCTTGGTCTTCAGGGTTATGTTTATGCTTTCGCCATAACATATTTTTATTGTTTATTTTATTTAGAATTTCCTTAGAAATCCAGTCCTGTCTGGGTGGGTTTACGATTTTGGTTTTCCTAATTTTACTAGCTTCGATACATCTTATAAGTTTTGCTTCCAGTATATTGTAATCGTCATTTTCACTATTGATTTGTACTTTATTCATAGTTTCATACAGTTTTTCATAGTCTACTGCTTCATACTCAGTTTTTATAATAGATTTTGAGTGGTATTTTTTTATTTCCAAATATATTTGATTGTGGTCTGACATTGATGATTCCACTACGGCTAAGTGGAACTGGTGTTGATTTAAATTCGTGATCGCATGATCTATTATGGTTGCTGTTGATGAAGTTTTTCGAGTGCAATAATCTTTGTCGATTTTATTTATGACGTGATATCCACTCTCTAAGAGTGTATCTTTATAGCTAGCGACATATTTGTCTTCGGGGTTTAATAAATCAAGATTGAAGTCACCGATTACTATTCCTCTCTTTCGTTTGTCAAGTTGCGCGGAAAGAGTATCCAAAAATTCGTTTACGGGTGTCCGACCAGGTTTGTAAATGGCGCCTATGTCTAATGAGAACTTTTCTAGATGTACCCAAAGATAATGGTTATCATTTTGATTAAGTTCATCAACTTCGTGATGTTTAATACTATTATTAGCAAAAATTGATACTCCTCCACCAACTTTAGATCGATGAATGCTATAGTGTGTGTATCCGGATAGTTGGAACCTCCTAGCTTCGTCGTCAGACTTAAACCATGTTTCCGTTATGATAACTATGTGTATAACTGATTGGAACGATCTTAAAATACACTGTAGTTCATCAAGAGTTCGATTCGTTTTTTCGATAGGCTTACCACCTATCGCTATATGGCACCAAGTATCTTCGGCCAATCATGGGAGCACTGGTTCTATCTCTGCCTACTTCCTTTGGATACTACTTATGCATGAGGCATTAAGACCTCGCCACAAGATGGCAACGCACGATTAACATCTTTGGTGTCTATAGGCGATTGACTCTTGTGATGTAAAAAAAGAAAGGGCGTGAAGATACTCATTACCTCTATACTCCATGTATCTAGTCTTTTTGATAAGTTGTAATACTATACCTGTATTACGGACTCGCTGCAGATGTACTTGAAAGATGAACTACCCGCTATAATGGTACTCTGGTCAGACCTCTATCGCCTCTCCGAACACGCCCAACTTCTTACACGTCACCATCTTTAGTGTACGAAAAGACAACACCAAATGTTTACATATGTACATGAATGTTATATTCTGTTGTTAGTTTAATTATTGTAAAGTTAGTTTGGCGCTCAGCGATCTCGGGCCGTGCACGTATGTTTTGTATCTAGAAACATAACACATATTCTAAAATAGTTACATTAATGTGAATATAAGTTATTTCAAATTTTATCAGAATATATATAATATATTGTATTGAAACGAATTTATGCAGATTACTTATAATCGGGATATGTATGGTGAGGAATATGTTGTCGCTCACAACGCAATGCGAGGCGAGACGACTGCAAATAGTAATAAGGTAATCTAGACGTAATAATAAAGTGTATCTGCATGGTAATGAATGTCAAAGTCGAAAAAATGATATTAATTTAAGTTATAAAACAATATGTGTCGTAATTGTTGAATATATAAGTCGCGCGACTTATTGCGTTGCGAGTGGAACCGTGTATGTTACCCTACTTCTATTTATTTTGTTGTGACATTTAGAAAGTTATTGTTTTATGCAGGTTTACGCTAGGTTAGGTGGCAATGCCACAAGTATAACTAGTAGATAATTAAAAGTTAAATTATTGAATAGTTACAAGTAATTCGTATAGCCTGAGAACTCACATGCGGATAGCTATTACCTTAAACATTTTTTTAAATAATATAAATTAAAATATACATTTGTGTCTTTAATGTTGTTATTTCAAGTTCCAAACAATAGCTATTCTCATGTGAACTCCTCCACGATGTTCGGCCGTATGGCCCCGATAAAATATAGAACTTATTTAATAGGTAAACGTTATTATGTATAAATAAGTTATAGATAAATATTAACACGTACAGGGTAGTCAAGAATGCAGTACTCTGTTAATGGAAGAGACACTCGCTAACGGTGCGAAGTCAGTCGTAATGTATGCTTGGATCTGTAAAAAATATTTGTATCGGAAAAATGTAGTTAAAACAACGTTAATTAATCTAGTATAGAGGACAGCTCTTTAGAATAATTGTACTAAATAATTTCTTCGCACAATAATGGATAATTGCGCGCAAATTTAAATTAGTCTTTATAAAATAAAAATAGTTTGACTCGGCGCACAGAATATTGAATATTACATAAGCACAATAAAACAATTTCTTCATTGTCACCTTAACTGTATTAGACTATAGCTTGAGATCGCCTAAGCAGTGATTTGGAATATTGCAGTAATATTTTTTATCAGGTCTGTATGATGTGGGTGTAAGTGCTGTTATGGTTGTTGACTTCGCATTGTGAATTGAATATAGGACAAGGGAGTTCAGGCAATTTCGATGCTTTAAAAAAATAACATCATGTGTATTTAAAAAAAAACGAAATTTAAAACATTTATATATCACGTAAACATCTTAAATGTATATTAACACCATTTGCTTGAAAATTTATGAATCGGATGAAAATACCAGCAAAAAGTAGAAAACATTCAATACTTAATTACAACAGTATATTATTTATCAATTTCTATGAAATAAATAGCTAACACGTGTTATGTGATTATATATATGTGGTTATATTATGTTACTAAAATTTTCATTACTTTATTAATTAAAAAACACCATCTTGAAACTACCACCTAATTTGTCAGGCTAATGGAATATAGGCGTCGAAATCGCTTGGCTTTTCTGGAGAACGTGCATAATTACTTAAATTCGAGTGTCAAATCCAACAGGCGTCGCATGTGCGTGTTGTTCGATACGAATATACATATGTGGTTGAATATTTTACTAAGTTTTTTTATTTTTCAAAATGGCAACAGCTTAAAGGCTACAAAACCTACACCAGGCTATTCCGTAAGTTCTATTATCAAAGCTTTATTGAAGATATCAATTATAAAGTTGCTTGTAATCAATTCTGTCATGAGTGTTCCGAAGAATATTTCTGCCACCGAATGCTTCCATCGAACATCGTGTCAAGATTCAACGTTTCGCTCTCATTATCTCGATATCGAGAAATACACAACAATACGGTTCTAGAGAAACTTAGTGCAATACACTACTCCCCTTGAGAGCCCATTATTCGTAAAGGTGTTTCTGGATTAGTTACAACATCGAGAAAAGAGATTAATCATTCTTAAAAGGCCACGAAATTGTAACAAGACCAAGTCTTGCGAATAGCTAGGGTCGTTTATGATCACTTATAAATTGATAAAGAAAAACACTGCAACATAGCTAATTTACACTATTATTAGTAGCACTTTGCTCTTACTCGTCCTACGGCTTTGAAACTGAGCAGCAAATCTGGTTAAAAGTAGCTCTAAATTATTATTTTGATCGAATAAATAGTTGAACCACATATGGATAGCAAACGCGCCGGCCTAATCGTCAATTGACGGCGCCGTACACGGCCATTGCTCACGGTAGCTCTGGTGAATTGTGAATTATCGTAATTTTACACATAATTAGATGCTCAATTATATTATTATCACTAAATTTCGTTATTTATTTATATACCTTTTATTGGGTGCTACTAGTTCTTTGTAAATCACAGAAATGTATTCAGATGTTGACTTCAACTACTATAATACGGTCTACTATCCACTTTTAATTTTTTTAAACAAATCAATTTAAATAATGTAAATATAATTAAAAAATATATTAAAATTATGTTTTTTCTTCTGCCAGTGAAAGGAGACATCTTTACAATTTACTATGATCTAGCCAAAAACTAGACTAGACATAAATCTAGCAAGTAAAAGATATGAGCTAGCAAAAATCTAGCAAGTAAAGGATATGAGCTAGCAAAAATCTAGCAAGTAAAAGATATGAGCTAGCAAAAATCTAGCTATCAAAAGATATAAGCTAGCAAATATCTAGGTAGCAAAGATATGAGCTAGCAAAAATCTAGCTAGCAAAAGATATAAGCTACCAAATATCTAGGTAGCAAAGATATGAGCTAGCAAAGAAGTTGTTATAGCTATATTATAATTTATTTAATAGAAGCGTTATGCATGAAGTCTCATAGTTATCTGACTTGTATGCGATATACAACTCAATATGCATGGTCTTCAATAACATTACCAATCTAAACATGATTTATTACTTAACGTATTATTAATTTTTAAAGTTAATTGTTCATTGATAGGTTATTTAACTATAGTTACGACTAAAGATAATATATTATTTCTTCTATTTAACAAAAATCATCTGCTGCAATAAATTAATAAAATCGATGATAAAAAGGTACCATATTAGGTAGTTAATAAAATATATCTGTGTTGAAAAATCGAATAGTGAAATTTACCGAATAATAATTTTAATTAAATGTATTAATGCTATAATTTATAGATATACATTTAATATTTTATTTAAATATCTAATAGTGAAATTTGTCTAATTTTTTTCTTAATTAAATGTATTAATGCTATAATTTATAGATACAGGTTTAATGTTTTATTTAAATCACCACCACTCATCTCGCTAACTGACAACCGTGATGTGAATCGTGGTGAACCGGAAAGTCCATAGACGGTCGGTTTACTCTGGTGGTGGTTTACCAGGTTTGATGATACCTCGAAAAAATAACAATTAGCTTATACTCGTACAATATTAAACAATATCCATAATCCAATATCAAAAATTATGGATCCATTTGAATTATGGTTTAAATAAATTTTAATCGCTTGTTCGCTTTTATTTTTATTGTCAAAAAAACTGAGTATGTTCTAGATTTCACCAATCAACAGTATTACTTACATGACAGTATTTCACAGATAATTTGTGTCAAAAAAGTCGATCATAATCGATCGATAATCTCTCTCAAAAAAAAATCTCAAGGATAAAAAGCAAATTTCACAATTGGTTTGAAATGTTTTGCTAAATAAGCAACTGTTTTTATTTGTTTATTTCTTAACCTTAAACGATGGCGTAATAAAGTAGGCTGAATTCTACTGCCAGTATGGAGTGTAAAGAATAGGAGTATAATTCAGTATAAAATAAGTGTAAAAAAATCTTAACCCCGAAAAGGGATTTGACCACATTGTATGGACTGCTCGGCTTCATGTGACCATTAACTCAGTTGTTTATTGACTGGTGTTTCATATGCTTGATATGTAAACAAAATTATTTATAATAAAAAAATAGCAGGAAAATGAAAAAAATATTTCGTACTGAGCATGGTAAAAGTTAAAATATTGACGACATTTGAAGTTAATTACTATGGTTTCATTTTTTAATTCAGTTAAAATTCTAGTTCTTAAAATAGCACCATCATTTTTTGTAAATAAAATAAAGATTTTTGGTAAAAATAGTTTTAAAAAAAATGCCTGGTCATTCAAAGCCTGTGGTAGACAATACCCTTTACGGAAGCTCTCGCAATCGCGGCGGCGAGATCGTATAAAACTACGAGTATGTTTTGAGTGAGTGAGTGAGTATGAGTTATTAGCCTTTATTGGCAAGTGATTCAAACATTTTTATGTTATGCATTATTAATGCCCGGTTCCTATATTAGTAAAACGACTCGTTTTAGTTACGAGTGGTAACATTTTCTACGTGGCGTAAGCTAAAACTGTTCCTATAAATGTCAAATTACCAAATATCTAAACAACTTGTGGAATGGCTCGTTATAATAAATTGATTGCTAATTGTTACTGTTATGAATGACGGGTTGTTGTTTATAGGAATCCGGGAACATAGAGTCAATTAGTAAATATTTAGGCGGTCTTTTGAATAATACTGAAAATTCACATTGTTGTAAGTATTGTCATTCACACATTTCCAAGGGTAATGTAGCTATTTTTAATTTTATTTTATTCTCTCTCCTGAAGATAGCAATATTATTAACATATTGAATTTTTTAAGACTGTGGTTATTTTTTAACGCATGAAAGTCGGCTCGTTTGCCATTTAGTAGTAAATACGCGTTTAGTTTTTCTTAAGGAAACTACTTAAAACAAAATCTAAATTGTATTCTGGTAGTAGCGGTGCAAAATCACTTCGCATTTTATTCTGTTTAATGAATGGGCAATAAATGTCGTCGTTTGTAATGGCGTTGCGATTTACGTAGTTATTTCTCTATGTATTTTAGTTAAACTTTTATAATGCTAGAGTTACACTAACGGGAAATGCCGTTTGCAAGCAAGGCGATGATGATGAAGGCTAGTACTTGAATGAAATTTGCAAAAAGCAAAAAATTTATTCTTTGACAATAAAATACCAAATAATTACAAGAAAAATTATAGTATCTCTTTAATGTAACTCTCTCGCTCTCTACTTTCGAGCTATGCTCTTGTCAGTGGAGCAATCGCTTATCTTGTCTGTTCCCTGCCTTTGTTATCGTCTCTTGATATGACTGGACTCCCACTTTCTCTTACAGTTGTTGGATGGAATTTCGTCTAGACCTTCCCCTACTTCGCCTTTTTTCAATGATGGTTTGGAAGGAACAACTCCTTCCAATTATACTATGTCTAATTAAGTGGCCAATCGTCTTCCTCTTCTATTTTCGATAATTTGTAATATTATTCATTTTCATTAACCATCTCCAGTACTGTAATAGTTACTTATTACATAATAGTTATATTTCTATCTTTTAAAGGTAGGATTATTCGTTTAAAATGTTATCTAAATATTAAAGTTAGTATCAGTACCATATGTGTATCTGTAGTTGGTAAACTTAAGATAAGTTTTAAATAAATTGAATTAATCCTGTAAAATAATACATGGATAATTTTCAACCGGCTTAAAAAAAGGAGGAGGTTTCCCAATTCGCCCGTATATATGATTTATATACGTGTTTACGTCATATATTGTAGACGGATTTGTAAAATTAATTTTTTGTTTAAGAGAATATATTTCAGATTTGGTTCAGAGTTTGGTTTCAGAGTTCCCGAGAAAAAGTGTGGTGGAAGTCGGTTTTTGGATTTCTACTGCGATTATAAATCAAATAAAAGATATAATATGATTCGACAAAAAGGAAATACCAAACGAAAGTCAACAAAAAGTTTCAGCATCAGTGAAAACATTTCAAGAAGAGCTGCTTGGTGTAGCGGATAAGTAATTTTTTTTACCAAGGTATAGGCTACGGTATTTCATCATTTTATGTATGTGTTTTGCCATGTATGAACATTATATGTTATACGATAGCATAAAAGCAGATGGCTCTTCTGCTGGAAAGATACAACCATCACCTAAAGACACCAAAGATGTTAATGGTGCGTTGCTCTCATTGTGGCGAGATTTTAATGGCACAATATGTATAATTTTACCGGCTACCTCACCCTCAAAACCAGAACACGACATTGAAAAGCGTTGAAGCTATTAAGGCAGGAATATGCACGGCGATGGTACCGTACACGGGCGAGACAATGCAGAACACAATTTGTTGATATTCTTTTCCTTCATTAGATAATCAAGTATCCTTTCATCAAAATTGAGTATTGAATTATTACTTCACTTCATCCAATACACAATTTAATATTAATAATAGTGGAATTTGTAATGTAATGAATTATATTATTATCATCATTTAAGCCTATTATATGCATTTTAGCGATATTGGTTCTACTTTGCATTAGCTTCTATTTAAATGAGCCAAATAATTTTCAATTTACCGCAAAATATTACTTAACTGTCAGCAGCTGTGGTTTTTAATTAATATTATTCGATGTGTAGATTTAACTGCTATACTAAAATTTAATTAAACAAATTATGTGCAGCTGATGACTTTGAACGACATATTGATTTCATTGTTAGTTTTATAGTAAATACCTACTACCAGTTAAGAGAGAAAAAATATATTTATTTATACCACAGTAAAATAGAAGGCTATAATGAAAGCGGATGCAAATGGCTAACATCCGAAATATTACCACATGAAATCAGAAATATTATCATAAGGTCTTGTCTAAAGTTAGTTACATAGTATATTGTGTTTTGCGTAATTCAAACACTAGTTTCGTTTTTAAATAATGGATTTCCGCAAAGTAACGCCTAAAGCTATAAAGTTATGCGTAATTTGCCTCGTGAGTGTTCAAGGCGCTTATAAAGAATATAATATCAAAATCTAACTGCCTGACGGCTCATTAAAGACGAGAGAAGGAAGAAAGTATATCGGTTGGTTAACTTACACGTATATTATATCTGCAAAATATGGCTAATAATTACGACCTCTCTTGCTAACCACTAGTGAATTGTGATGAACCGAAACGTCTATTGATGTTCGATTCTCTCTGTCTACTCGGTAAGTGAATCGGCGTGATAAGATATTGATTTATATCACTAAATTAAAAAGTCTTTTGTTTGTTTGTTACCAATAATTGTAAGCGATAAACTAGCATTATTTCAAAAGCTTTTTTGTGTTTAATTGTTACTTTGATGAGGAAGGATATAGGCTACATTTTACCTGACTGAGTATAAGAAAGTAATGTTTCTGGATCACGTTAACGAAGCCGCGGGTATAAAAATAAAATAACTTGGAAAAACTATTTTATGAATAAAAGGAAAGCAATTTTAAATTATCTCCTAAGAGGATAAAAATGCACTTAGAATATGCCTTAAGCGTGCAAAGACTGCATCAGCTACTTTAAAATATAACTTCAACCACTGCGATAAAATATAGTCTGAACTAATGTTAATAATATTCAATACTTTTATACCTTCATGAATTTAAAAATAGGCTTGGATATTAGCTGGAGTGAAGAAATGTGGTTTATGAATAAAATCTTAGATTCGGATTAAGTTAGCGTCGATTCCAGTGCCGCGTATTTGGTTGAAAAAGAATATTGACAAAGATCGAGAGTTTTCTTATTATATTACTCGTATTAAAGCAAAACGTTTATTTCTAGATACCAGTAATTTTTCTAGTCCCTTTCCGTCGTACCGTTTACAAATTTGCTTGGGTATTGGCTGGATTTTTAATAGGAGGAATATCACAATTTGTTAGATACTTTTTATTTTATCTATGTTTTCCGATTACTCGAAGACGTGTCCACCCAATTTGGGTAATAAACAATAACAAACGGGCTATTGCAGTTTTACTCCATATAAATTCTTATTGTTAGCAAACGGTTTTTCTGAGTAGTTCTGTTTTGGAGTTTTTTAAGAGCAGTATTAAAATAACCACGCCAGCATCGTTGGATAGAACTAGTACTTAGAGGTCCATGGACAGTGGTAACTGCTATAATTTACCAGGCCTCTTGCTCGTGTGCCTGCAATACAAAAATATACGCGTAGTCTATATCCAGGATTAAAACAAAGGGAAGCTATTTTTCAGTATATTATTATATATTTTTATTAAATATTAGATACTATTTGATTTTATTTTATGTTAATTCAGCTTATTTCATATCATAAAAACTTTTTTATGATAAGAAAAAAAAAATCACGGCTAGGATTGAACCAATGACCTTTTTGCCTCTAGACCAGACATCGCTTTTCCAGCTGACCTACGCGTCAATAATTCAATGTATAGCTACATTGAATTATTGATTCTGAATCAGTGATATGTAAAAAAGTATAGATGCGTTACCTGCATTTAAAAATGACAGTATGATCTCTAGGTAATTTACCTGACAATCACTTGCTCTCACATAGCTATTCGCAGTCTTGTGACGCGGTAACACACCTCATGAATGTCAATTGTCCCCATTCGGACGCGATAATTATTGGGATATACTGAAGGAAAATATTTTGTTGCATCTTTAGGCAATGTACAAATTATATGGCTACAGTTAGATAGCGAACAATTTTTTATTGTATGCTTAAATATTATACTAAACTGAAAAAAATATTTTATGTTGTTTAATTGGTCACTATGGTTACTTAGAGCGAGATGTACTTTGGCTCATCTCACGAAACTAATGATATTTTCTCTTATTCTCTTTGTGTATTGTCGATGTAGAAGTGTATACATATTGTGGTATGTAGATGTAGTAACATTTATGCTGTTTTTATTCCAGGTAATGTTGGCGTATGACCTGTCTATTAGTAAAATGTCATAGTTCTGAATTATGAATTCTTTGGTTTGTGATCAATCCATACCGATTGCTAGTTATACATATCTCTGTATATTATTAGCACGATATCAATGCTAAAAGACAAACGTATATAGATATTTCATATCAATTATCATAATTATGAATTCATAGCGATCAGTACATTTCTTCTCATCTTAAGTCGGAGTTTAAAATCAGCAACCGTAACTTAGTACGAGGAGGCACTTATCACTTCTCATTGAACTGTCAAATGATATAAAATCCATATCGTCGGCGATTATTTAAATTAAATTGCTTAAAATGGCGTTCGAAACGGTGCGTGGCGACCTTACTTGGCCGCTTTGAGTATTGAAATCGTGCATTCGAGATCACTCGCTTATGAATTCTAGACATCGTTATGCCGGCTTCTGCATTCACAAAATTCTATGAGCACTTTATCTAGTATCGTTTGATACGAGGAAAGAGGAACTATTTAATTTACGGGAATATTCTTAAAAGGACAACTTTTTATTTGTTCCATTTTTAGGGCTCCGTACCTCCAAAGGAAAAAATGGAACCCTTATAAGTCTGTCTGTCCGTCTCTCTGTCTGTCAAGACCTTACTCAGTAACGCGTAAAGGTATTAAATTGAAATTTATATCAAATGCAATTGATGCATGAAATTTGTAGTCCCTCTCAGCTGTGAAAAAAATCAAACTTGTAAGTAAACATGATCATAAGATGTTTTTTTGCGATTTCAAATGGAATCAAAACCTACAGGGTACTTCCTGTTGACCTAGAATTATGAGATTTAGCAAGAAGGAATTTCTTAAAGGAAAAATCCAAAACCGGAAATTTTTACTTACATCACAAAAAAAAAATATGCTAAGCGGCTGACCCTGCAGGCCATTCCTGGAACTTCCCGCTAAATTGAAGTACTTTAAGCTTAAGGAAGCAAAAACTATACCTAAGAACTCTTTGAGCTCAAAAATCTAAATTTGTAAAAAATACAGCATTTTGATTA
>DWBA01000454.1:0-13388 GCA_018236825.1 Apodemia zela | reverse complement strand
CGAAGATACTCAGTCCCACAATGTGATAGGTGGCTAGCCTATCGCCAATCGGGCACTTTTCTAATCCCGGGCAACGTTGGTTTTATCAGAAAACTGAAAAAACACATTTTTTAATTGCCCGTCCCGCGCAATTAAAAATAGACAAGTTATAGTCTATTAATACTAATTAGCTCGAAACAGTTGAGATTATGTTATTTAATTTAGGATCATTTTTATAGAAATTTTTAAAAAACCATTAAATTATGAATATTGAGATAAATCAATCGTAGCGTTTCAACTGCTTACCGACCATTGTTAAAATTTATAATATTTAATTAAAATTGAATACAACTTTCATTTCAGGTACCCGTGGCATCATGGTTTGACGACATGACGGACTCTGAACTGTTAGACTTAATACCATTTTTCGAGAAACTAAGCAAGGTGGACAGTGTTTACACAGTGTTGAGAAATTCCAACCACCCGTACAACCCGACACAAAACAACTCGCCGCCCACATAGCCGTGGGTCAAACGCACGAACGTTCCCGAAGTGAGCCGAACTTCAACGAGCGAACGTGTTCCTTATCCCGAAGTGTTCCGAAATTTTCCGAAAGAGAAAAAGCATAGATACGAACGTGTGCCATGCATTACATACGTATTATTTGACACGCGTGCCAAGAATCCGAGAAACACTAGAAAAAAACGCCATCGCGCCGAATATCGTCCGTGCGTTTGCGTTACGCGTGACAGTTACCGTATTTGTTCCTCGCGCGATATCGCAATCCCCGTCAACACGAACACGCGTTCCAGCCCGATAGTGACCTTCCTCGAAACACTCATCAAAAAAGGAGCGAACTTTGTCTTAAGTGCCAATTTTGCCTTCTGGTTAGTAAGGACGTTATTTGTACCTATTTTACAATTTAGGTATTTCTTAGTACGTAAGTGGTCTATATAAATGTATTTGTGATTTTTTTTCGTTTAACCCGATAGCTAGGAAGCTTTTACAGTGAGCGATGTGCATCTCTTTTTAAATAATTCTGAACTAATTGATGTTTTAAAATTTCAACTCTTTTTTTTTATATAGTGCTTGGGATCAAAAAAATTAAAACTAGGGTACCGTCAGATTGAAGTTTTTACGATTACGAATTTCCCGATGCGACTGCTATTACTGCGTAAGTTTTATTCGACATATAGTGTAAATAGATTTTTTATCATGACTGAATGTGAAATATATAATCGTGTTTTACTATATTTGATACAATGACTGTATATACGGCTACGAAGCTATAACGGTGATGGTAGATGATAGAATTAGCACCTACGGTGTATTGGTGATGCACTGGGCTAATGTTACACTGTTAAGAATACAGTTATTTTAGTAAATACTGTTTTGTTACCTGAATATAGATACCGTTCAAGTAATCGTTTTCGATTTTAAATTATAATAACATTCTTGGGAAAGAAATGAAATGACATTTGATAGATAAACTTAAATAGCGCAGTTGGATAAAAATACTCCTTAATATTTATACGATACTAGCGGACCTGGCAAGCCGAGTCCTACCCGACAGATCAAACCGAAAAAGTCCAGTTGGTTAGGAGGAATTCAGTGATATATACACGTGTTTATTATAACGTAATAATTACGAGTATATAAATATATGGTAAACGTAAATAAAACAATATTAAAGAAATCTAATGTTAGCGCCACACTAAGTGGGAAGTAATAAAAAAGTTTGTCCAGCCGTCTGAAGTTTGAAATGGGAATAGAAATATACTACTTAATTCAGTTTAATAAAACATCTCATTGCTTGCATTGTGTGATTAATATGAAATGGTTAGACGTTCAGTCAGGAATCGTGATAAGGCAGAATTTGTAAAAACTGTGCAGTTTTACTGAAGCTCGCCTTAATTTTATTTTATAAGTAAACATGTTGTCATATTGGATACAAGTAAAACAACAAATTTCTAGCTTTTAAATTAGTCATGAACGCTAGCGATTATAATCAACTCGTGAACGCAAAACTTCCACATTTTTAATAATTTTTATATTTAGTCATACAATTTTTATGATATAACTACAAATTGATAGTAGCTTTAAAGTGTATTTTAAATGAATATTTCATAAATATTTTCACTTGATAAGAAAAAACTTAAATGTAATTCTAACAGATTATGTAATAAATTTTCTTTACAAGCATAATTTGTAACTTTTAATGATAAACTAACAATAATCTTGATCTTTAGTGTGTTGTAAGATTTATTTTTCAATAAAGCACAAATAATTTGCGCAATTATAATAAGTCTGTTTTTATATCACAAAAGTGTAGCATTAGCTTTATTATAAGGTTAGTGCACATTAAAACTATGCACATATTGGCTGACATTAACCGTCTAAATGGCAACGGATTTCTCATTAAAATTATAATTCATATATATATACTGTATTACGGTATGTTTATAAACAGTACGTGCGTGCCGGCCAATATACATGTCGCAGGCAAATTATATAATTCGTCCGTATACAAACGGCGTCGTCATTTTATAAACGTTAACTTGCAATACAAATTGCCGACGGCAAATTGGTGATGACATAAGCTGCGTCAATGTCGGCTATCAGTTCCGAGGTCGCCGACGGTCGACGGAGCCCCGCTGAGCGGGGAACCTTCTTTTACCAGGTGGGTCTTAAAGGCAACCTAACTAACCTACTTCTTTTTTATGCTAGAAGCCGGGATAGGATTCTAGTTCTAAATAAACTACTCATTGACATTGACAAGTAATTTAAAAAATATGCCGCGGCAATTTGTTAACGGCGGCGGTAAATGTCAGGCATATTATTTAGCCGACGTTTTACATTCGGCGTGAGGCATTTTATAAAACGTATTTATTTTTGTAATCTGACTACGCCGTTTGTAAACGGGCGAATTATAGAATTTGCCTGCGACATACACGTACCATAATATTGTTGTGATTGCTGTATAAAATATATGTGTACAATTGTACATATAGAATATTATGTATTTCATCGATAATTTTAAAGGATTAGGGACAATAAGTCGAAAGTGTCATATAACTCATAATTATTATAATAGTATAGAGACATTAATTAAGTTATTGTGACTTAAATACACTCTCAATTCCAGCGACAAATATTCTGCTTATTACTTAAAAAATAATAGAAAAAAGTGAAATGCGATTCAATAAAAAATATATGTTAAAATTATTTATTCTGAATATTAATTTGATGTGAAAATTAATACTTTTAAAAGTTAAAAAATATTGTTCAACAGAACATGAATACTTCTATTAAACATCTTATATAATAAAATAAAACATCTTTGATCTTCAATAGTGTACGTTTTTTTGCTTGTGTTATATGTGTGCTATATGGATGGCAACGCATCACTATCATCTTGCTATATATGTGTTTTAGCACTGACTACGTGTTAGGCAAGTTTTAAAAAAAATTACACGACTGAAATTGAACTAGCGACCTTGCTCTAAAGCAAGGCTCAGGCAATGCTCTGATCACTGAGCTACGTGTTGATGGTTCAATGTGGCGAGTTTTATTTTGCTTTGTGATCGATAGATACATCTAGCGATTAGTACAACTGACAGAAGCTTGGTTTTATTGAAATTAAGTCGTTTCAAAATTTGTCTTTGTTTAAAAAAGTTATTAACATATTTTGTGATCATAGGCGTTGGTTTCTTTTTTCATCAAGATAACCATTGCCTTTCGGCTTGTTTGCATTCAAACCTATGATATTTAAACTTTATTCCTTACAAAAAATTACTCTGTAACGAACAATATTTTTTAATTATTAATAACTGAACAAAAGTATTTCAGAATATTTACACGATTTACGTATAATATTCTGAGATAAAAGAAACATAACTATTTATGTATTTATAATATTTCGACCTCATATGAATTCAGTATTTACATATATTTCATCTCAGTATTATAGATTAATAGATATAAAATATTAAATTTCACGAGAGGATTCATACAGTTATTCGAATAATTTTCGTCTTAAAAATTAATTTGTTCCCTAAGCTTCTTTTTATCAAATATTTTCACATTGCGATCTGTTTTTATTCACATAGAAGAGGTCTTCGCGTCTTAAATGTTCTTTTAATTTCTTTAATTCAGATTTATAAATTAAAATCGGTCTACTTATATTTATAAGATTAACTCGATCGGGTGTATGTATTCGAAACTTTATTTATATGATTTGATATGTGCACATATTATTTCCAAACAATTTTTTTAGCGGTCTAGCTTTTTGTTAATGTTGGCAGCAGTTAAATTAACTTGCACAAAAAAATTCGCAAGTTGATAAAAATCAGCGAGTCAAAAAGCCCTCAAGCCATGTTGACAATATTTATGAATTAGATAAAATGGATGGTGCTTTCAGTATTAGTTAAGCGGCTCAAAATTAAAATGCCAACGCGCACATTGTTGCCACTATGGTTAAGGTAGCGTCACATTATAACGTCATAACGCTATAATTGACATAATTTTTTTTCGTAAGATTTTATAAAACTTCCAGCTTAGCAGATAGTCTGCTTCGTAATAGGCAAACATAGTCCTGACATATCATTACCGGTCAATAGATGACAGAGTTCCGCGTCGACTTGAACGGATTAGAATCCACCACCCTACCTATACTGGCCCCTTAATGTCAGGTGGTTTGGAGGGTAGTGCTACCGAGTTACTTATGCGTGTGGATTTACAACCTACAACAAACCAGGCTAGCAACGTAATATGAACATCGTTTCTGTATAAATGCGATGATTGTCTCTTACTAGTAGGAGAATCGTCTGTTTGTTTGTTATCTTACACAAGAGACAGAGAGTTTAGTTAACGTCAACATCATCGCAATAACAACCCGCTGGTCGTTTATGATTGATCATAAAGTTCTTGCCCCCTTATAATCACCCCCCTAAAGTTTTAATTCACTGGGTTTGAGCAGTTTTGCCAAATCGACGTTTTATTTAATAAAGGATCGCTTTGTACCTGATAATAGCTATAAGAATTCACAAACCAATAAATATAATGTTCCACCCCTAGCCTTATAAGCCTTATAAATCAGTAGTTTTGTTAAACGAAGTTATTATATTTATAAAATTCTGTTATAATGTGGCGCTATCCGGAGTATTAGTAGTAAATGCGTGTACGTATCGTATCTGATTCATATCATCTTGGCTCACGCCATCTATTTATTGTTTTATTCTTATTTGCCTAGCAAAATATGTTTGTTTATTTGCTTATTATTTTGAATAATTTTTTATTGTTTCGATAAGGTTTGTATATAAGATTTTTTTATCGACTTAAATATGTGATTCTATATTGGAATTTAATATTGGATTTTAGACAGAAACCTTATTTAAAAGTACACTCAGATACAAAAGTATTTTTCAGTAATATAACATATCGTATGTTTTATGTTTCGTGTTCCATTATACTATATACATATAAATATATGAACGCATTTATATTTTATACTCTACTAGCTGACCCGGCAAACGTTGTTTTATCATATAAATTATTCCTGGAAAGGTGAAAATTTAGGGTTGTATATATTTTTGTATGGCGTACCATAAAAAAATTAAACAAAAAATTTTGTCTAAAGAATAAGAAAAAATTTTTTTGGTGTGGATAACCCTTATCACATAGGGGTATAAAAATAGATGTCCGATTCTCAGACCTATTCTCATAGGCACACATTTCATGAGAATCGGTCCAGGTGTTTCGGAGGAGTATGGTAACTAATATTGTGACACGAGAATTTTATTTTATACTGTATTATAGTATAAAATATAAATGCATTTGTTAGTATTATATATAAAAAATTAAGGTTCACTTGCATTAAACAATTTAAATACTTTCTAAATAGTTTGGTCCAAGCGGACTTAAAATATTTGTTATTTATTAAAAATGTAACATGAAATTAACTAAAATACGAAATATTTGAAATTGTATTAGTGTAGTATAATACTGTCATATATATTATTCATGTATAACGTTTCTACTTAAAGGATTGCCTTTAAGTAGAAATGTTATTTTTTTTTATTTTGCTGAATTTTGCGTTTGCAACTGATTGTACTTATTTGTTATTTAGTGGCTACTAATATGTATATACATATGATAGTTGTATATGTTTGTCACTAATATCACTTATAATTTTCCCCGTACCAACATTACCCGTAATCCACATAATATATCAACGTTATACAACCTACCTTCCGTCGGTTCAGTGTAATTTTAAGGCAGGTTAAATTAATTAATCAACCGTCCTAAATGTAGTATCACTTCGATATATGCATATAACTTGGTTTATTGTATATGTATAAAACTAAATTGCTTATTAAAAGTAATGTTACGTGCATGTCTTGTATGCCTTTTCGCTAAAATTTAATTATTTTGTATAGAAAAGTGATATAACAAATAGGTGTTTCCGTTGTTGTGTTGTAGTAGTCGAGTCATCTTCAACTCTACAATACATAAAACTCAAGTGCTATTTATGGTTTCTAAATCGCGTTATAACAGTAACTTATCTTGTAATCCGATTCAACGCTTCTCAGATGCACTCGATACCTTGCCTGGCTGGGAAGATTTTTCCTTTCTCATCTTTGTTTGGCGTCTTAAATCTCCACAACGGTGACGTCACCTTGATAACTATAACCCCTCAGGGTTTACTTTTAATATACTTTGATTACTTAAAAATATTTGCGAAAAATTTCTGCGATAAAAAAATTAAATTGAAAACTACTTATATAGATATAAGATAATTTAGCTTGTACACTTTCTACAATATAGTTTGTTCATTTGAATTGTTCTAGCGGACAACATATTTCATATCGGAAAATATTTGTTATATCACTATTAAATCTCAATGTTCAATTTTATTAGAACGTCATTGGGTTTTTATATTAAATAATGTTGTGCAAAAAAACGGTTTTAGAAAATTTAAAACATAAGGTTTAAACAGCTTTTTAAGAAGAGCATTCTTCATTTTGTATAATTTACCCTTTTATATGTATATGTAATTCCATCATCAATACTGTGATGTCACTAATATATTGCTAATCGCTATAATAAATTTGATATAGTAAAACCAAATTGTACTTTCTCAATATTTATTATTATTATAAGAAAAACGACTAAGTGTATGGCGGTCTCTCGTAGGTACACGATAAGTTCCATGCCAACGTGTATAATTTAGTCGTGTTGCCATTATTAGGAAGGTCCAATAGAGTCCAATCCACGAGCGCGATTCTTGCTTCCATATTTATTTTGTGGACAGTAAGTTAAAAAGTCGTATATGATTGTGCTCCTAGACTCTTAGACTATTAGGGTTCTGTTGGCACCTCTTGAATACGGAACCCTAAACAGATTGATAAGGTACTATTTCACTTTATGCATAAGCGATTTTATTTAAATACCCAATGATGTTAAAAAAAATGAAGTGTATTATGTTATGACGCATATAATATGTGATGTCACATGTTGTATTCAGATGTACCAGTGTATCTGACCGTCTGACGTGGCCTTAAGGCCATTTTGCGTGTGGATTACAAAAACCAAGTATCAGTTCATCCATTGGTCATGGTAGAGCATTTATTTATAAGCATTAACATAGATATAGGATGTTATAGTAATATATGTTGATTTCTCTAGGTTTTAAGTAATCTGTTATTGACTAATTGTATTTTACACAATTTCCCCTGTGAATTAACTGATACATTTTCTATTTTAATCGTATTGACACCGGGAATCGTCCATGTTATCATAGGAATTTAATATTGTTAATTTAATGTGAAATGCATGCAATAAATTTAAATTGATATTTTGCTATTAATGTCTTATTGTGTAAAACAAATTTTATTTTATAACACTTAATTATTGACATTGGGAATTTGTTGTTGAATTGATTTTCAATTTATTTTGTAATTTAATGTTAATATAGGGTATGTGTAATTTTATTAAACTAAGCTAATCGGAGAGTAAAATATGTTACGAATTCCGGTGCTTTACTCATGAATGCATAGAACTGATTTGTTTTAACATACGTTATCATTATAAAATCATATGTTGCTTGTCTTGAATATCATTTATAAAATCAAAGATCGTATTTTTGGAGGTTTCCAGGTATACATATTACTGTCGCCACAGGCCCTTCTCTAATTGCCTTTCGTGGTAAAGAGATGCATACATTTTATCATTGATATTCTTCGAAATTTATATTACATAGCAAAATGTGTTTTTTGGGTCTATCGAATGATATCAAATTTATGAATGATAAAAACATTAATTATAGAATTCTAATTTACTGAAGTTAATTCATTGAGAGTAAAACGTTTTCTTTAGACAAACAAAAGTTATAAAAACAATGAAATAATTTGTGAATTGGATATTGTCTTTCTTACGAATTAGTAATTGAAATAGTTAACATATATAATAGTAGTTGAAATATTTTCCAAAACTTATTTTTTTTTAAATGAATAGTAGAAATTGTGCCTCGTGGAACAGTAAATCATTTTAAAATATACATAAATATTTTTTATGTCGATTTATGTCAATGTGTTGGCAAATGACAAATCAGTTCTATATTTTTTGAATCACTTACAAAAGTAGCCATATGTAGAAGTGTGAGAGATAACGCCATGAAATTTTTAGATACCATTTAGTTACAAACAATCTCCCGATGCTACGGCTTGTTACTTCTACGAATTTTATGTATGAGTTTGTAGAAATCCTGTTTCCACGCTATTTGTTTATAAGTGACTTGGTGTATAATGGGAAAAGTAGCAAAAAAATATCACATTTAAAGAGATATAATTTTGACATTTCCATATTAAACTGTTTCTGATTGGCCGACAACGAATGTCTCAACATTTCTATTGTTTTCTCGACTTCCAGACTTATAGCTTAAGCAAGAGAGATTAGATGTTAGAATGGACCGCCTTTATCTATTAAAATTCTTCTGTCATCATAGAAAATAATTTAATTTATTAAAGGAACAAAATTCGTTGGCGGGCGATTAGATACGGACTTACACTTAATTGAGTTATACCTGCTGAAAGTCAATTTAATCGGAATATTTTTTACGTATCGCTAAATAAATAAATATGTAGTTGCATTTATTTTGTTTTTACATGAATTTTCTAAAACGAATATTGGGAAACAGGTTTTAGTTGAATGTGTTTTTGCGTTCTTCATATATTTTTCCCCTTTAACGCGGTGAGATAACGGTTTTAACGTTAATCGTCTCGGTAACCGTTTTGTTTGCTTGTAAACGAAGTACAAATCAATTATAGTATGACAGTTGAAGAACAAAATGTTTAGTCGGTTATTTTAAAATTAGTGTAAGGTTGTGCTTATGCTGTACCACATATCTTTTGTATTAACATTTTAAACCACATTAAAATTCTTGCCTGATGTATTTGGTGAATACTCGTTTTTTTTAACTAACAATAGCTACCCACCTAAAACACTGCCTGAACAATTTACTTCATCTTCGATTTAATTGATAGTAATGTTGATATGCTTAAATGAAAAGGTTTTTCATCATTAGCAGTATTGTGAAATTGTTATAAATTGTTCTGGAAAATACATATTTTTTTAATAAGCTTACAAAAGTTATAAATTTTTTTTTTAATGATTTAAAATACAAGTTCCTGTATTGCTTACACATATTTTGATTGATAGTATATTTGTTTTTAAAAAATCGAATGTTTTTTAAATAATCTCCAAAATAATATATTTTTTTGTTAGATTTTAATTTGTTGGAATTTCAAAATACTGCTTGTGATTATCGACAGTGCAATATTTGTACCGAGTTTAGTATAAGCGTGGTTTTCTTGTATTTTTGGGCTACTTAACAATGAATTAATACAATAAATAGTGGTTGGCATACTGTAGATATATTGTATAGTACCTATTTGAGAAGGCTTGTCATGTAATTTTTGATATGTGTATGTACTAAATGTATTCAAGTATATAAATTATTTGTGCAAAATTGGAAATTACATGGTAGAGTCCACAGGTTAATACCTTTTTTACCTGTCAGATATAAATAAGAAAACGATAAATGTATTTATGAAATGTAAAGGTGGATGCTGATTGAAGTTTGTATGTCAATTAACACAGAATATCCCGATATATAAAATACTAGCAATAAACTGAAACATAAAATTTATTTTAATTTTATTAGTTATCCTTTCCTGACAGTAGGATTTAGGTAATGCCGTTAGCTCACGTGACACGTAGTCATATCATCCGTCGTGAAATTCATATCCATTGAACTAAGCCGTGTCATAAGTCATAACTTGACAATATTTCGTAAATCGTAATATAAGAATGATTCTCACTAGTTCCACCGGCAATTAGTTCCATGGATGAATAATTGCTGGTGGAACTAGTGAGAACGATAAAAGTAGTGAAGAGCGGCAATATATGACTGCCGAAATAACGTTGCAACATTTCGGCGTCCGATTTACCATTCTGTTGCACAATATACAACGTTTTTTTTTTGTTTAGACCATAGAGAAAGCATACCATAATTATGTGTCATCCTTGGTTTAGACACATCTTATAAATACGACTTGTAAGGCAGGCTACTGAAAGTATTAAGTAGGTAATCTATTTAGTAAAGTCCCGAAGATTTTTTCGATTTTTTTTTACTTTTTTATAATTTGATTTAATCTAATTTTGCCTACAAAAATTGTGAAATTCAAAGAAATACTTAAAATAAGCAAAATAAATATATGTGCCACATACTGCGCAAAATCAAAGGCTGGTTCGAAGGACTTACCGCGCCGATACCGTGGTAGGGAATACTATCTATATTCTATATTAATATTATAAATGCGAAAGTTTGGATGTAGGGATGGATGGATGGATGTCTATTACTTAATCACGCCAAAACCACTGAACGGATTTGGATGAAATTTGGCATACTGGTAGATGATGATCTGGAATAGCACATAGGCTACTTTTTATTCCGAAAAAAATATTCGTTCCCTACGCGGGATTTACCAAAAACTTATAATGCAGCGGGCTGCACGCGGCAGCTAGTATTGTTATAAACATGAAATTAGATATTGGTCAATATTAAAAATGTGACTTTCATCTGCAACAATAACCTCATGTAACTAGTATATGCACGTATGTATATCTAGCGAACAGTACAATCGAAGGAATCGTCACAAATCGAAGAGAATTTCGCCAGGTTGAACCACCGACACGTAGCTCAGCGGCCAGAGTATTGCATGGGTTTAAGACGTCAAAATTTTTCTTTGTTAAGATGTTAAATAATTTATAAGTGTTTTATTGAATCTAAGTGACGGCGTGACGTGTTGCTGCTAATACAGAGCCCATATTTCCGTAACAAACGTCATTCGAGTCGCAGCGCTTAAGGCTTTTACACATTTTCTGACACATTATGCCACGTCATAGCACAACGCGACGTTGTATCTTGTTTATGTGTGTAAGATCTCAAGCGCTTCGACTGACTGACGTTTTGTTACGTGAATAGGGGCTCAGTAAGCGCAACCACGTCAATCCAGCATTTCGTACTTTCGGCATGTTAGTCCCAGTTGAATTAAAACGAGGTTGACATCGAAACAATTATAAGTAGCAATTTTCCTCTGGAAACCGTTAGGGTTTATTGAATATGTCGTTTATTTTTAATCTTACACGCAAAATGGTCACTACCAAAGTTGTTAGGAATTCGTTATTCATTTTAATTCCTACAATTTTGTTTCCAATCAAATTTCTTCTAGTGTCGATATGTTTCGATTTATACCCGAAAAGAGGGGGTGAAATTTTGTTATCGCATTGTCACCTTTATTTTCCATTTGACACGAAAAATGGTCAGCTACAAAGTTGTTTGGAATTAAATTTCCTACACTTTTTGATTCGCATCATTATTTTCTTAGGATCGATATTTTTCAATTAATAATTACTTCGTTTATTACTGAAGTTCATTTATTAATAGAACATACATACATACGCATCTTCACGCTAGATCCCTTACGGGGTAGGCAGAGAGAACCCACTGCCACATGTCACGATCCTTGGAGATTTGTCTTGCTTCCTCCACATTCATTATTCTCTTCATACAGACACCGGTTGCGAAGACTCCTCACACCACCTTCGGACAATACCCGATCAATCTGATCATGGGATGTATTAATAGAAAATATTCATAAAACTCATTCAAGAGTGTTTTATCGTTAAGCTGATTCTTTGTATTTTGTTAGCAAATTAAGTTAGAATGATGCAGATATTTTAATTGGTAAAAGCCTTAAAGGCATAAGAAACTAAATTTATTGGAATTTTTAAACAAAACCATGAGGAATGGAGCGATCAAAAACATATTGGCCCCGAGTCATATTTTTTCTCGTTGGCGCAACGAGATAGTCGATTATATAAATAAATAATAATCGAGATAATAGAATATAAAGGTTCACCCTCACCTCTTTTCGGGTATAAATCGAAAAATATCGATCATAGGGAAAAATTTGTAAGGACCTAAATTGTAGGAAATTAAAATCCAATCAACTTCGGTAATGACCCTTTTTGTTCCATGTGTTCAAAAGTTTTGACAGTGTCGTACGTCTACAATGTTTGTTTTACAAAGAGACAAAATAGAGTAAGAACTGGCTAACGCGGGCTAGCCAGTTCTTCGTCATTTTATAAAAGATGAAAGTTTCTCAGCGCATAGTCTTGGGACCCGGGTAAGAACGATTAGGGATTATGAAATTTGGACGATGGTTACTTTGGCAGCTAATAGGTAATAAGGTGTGAAAAATAGTACCTCATTTTCGGTAAACCTTTTAAAGTATAAAGCTCAGTTTTTTGATATTTTCTTCGGTATGGTATTGGAAATGACGTCACCTAATGCCGGACACTTAGCATGTTTTCAACCCCTGCCAGACACCCCTAAAGTTTCATAAATTATGAGTAGGTATACTTTCGTCATAGTAAAGTCAAATGTTAAAATGGTTATTGTAGGTTATACTTAGAGAGATAGTGAAATAGAAATATATCATCCTGGACTTTTTTGTAGATCTTTTTAAAACATACAAATCCGTAGACCGTAATACATTATTTTAATCTATCTCGAGCTTTTTTCTACTATAATATGCATGTATTTATACATATAAAGTATAAACCTTCGTCTTAAATCAATCTGTCTATCGATGAAAACCGCATTAAAATCCGTTGTGTAGTTTGAAAGATCTAAACGTGCATCTATAGGTATGCAGAAACGACTTAGTTTTAATCTATGTAAAGATTATGACCTGTTGAACTAATATACTTTTAGTCAGAGATGACTTATTACAAGGAGAGAAAATTATTGTGATACAAAAAATCGTAACCCGGAAAAGCCATGT
>DWBA01000453.1:0-13388 GCA_018236825.1 Apodemia zela | reverse complement strand
CACAAGCAAATAATTTGCTTACTTTGGGGTTAGATCAGTTCGTGTAATTTGTCCCGGGATATTTATTTATTTATTTAAAAAAAAAAATTAACTCGTGAAGAGCGTATTTTTAACTATCGCTTGTGTAGAGCTCGACGCACAGTAGAAAATGCTTTTGGCATATTATCTACACGATTTAGAGTTTTTCATACGGAAATCAATATGAAACCAGAAAAAATTGATTACATAGTTTTAGCTTCATGTTGCCTTCACAATGTGTTAAAGAGAAAAGAAAAAGCCAATTAGGTACCTACCTACCCGAGCACTGATTACTGAAGATTTAGATTTTGGTAGGGTTGAACATGGAGATTTAAGCGTAGATAATCCCCTGAATAGTTTACAACAAGGGCACAACAGAAATGTATGTGAAAACGCAAAATTAAATCGTGACAAATACAAAGAATATTTCATGCATGACGGAGTTGTATCGTTTCAATATAATTTTGTAAATTAATAAGTCAAAATACCACAAACTTGATGTATATACTTCATCAGCTGACGATCCCGACTTTTGGTTTTTGACCTGAAAAATAAGAAATTAGAAATGTAGGAAAATATACCTACCTACTAACTAAACTCATTAAACGGCTCTGTCTTCCCCGTAAATACCCGTGTACAAAAAACTTACAAAATATGGCAGGATAAATGAAATAGGTAAAAAAGTCACACTTACCTTTTTTAATTCTTTTCGGAATGAACTTTTTAAATTATTAATTTTTCTTTTCACTGTATCAATTGTGACTGAAGGTACTGTGGTTTGATAATATTCTAATAATTTGGCGTAAGCATCGTCTTTCAATCTCCTGTTGTGGTAAGAATCATCCTTAACTTTCCATAAACTTCGATATAATTCTATAAAACTTGTAATAAATTGCGGCCTGTTGTTGTCGAAAAACAAAGAACTGTCGGCGGTTAACTGGCACGTGGTTATGAATGGAAGGCCGCCGGCCGACTACCTGCTAGTGTTGTAATATAAAAAAAAATTAAAACTGATACTGATGCTAATGAATGTTAAATAGTGGGGCAAAGCTACTGTAATGTTAAAAAAATAAATCTCTCTCTAAAACTGGAGATCTGGAACAGCCAAATTTATTTAAAAGGAAAAGAAATCGGGCGCCTGGCGATCCAGAATATTAAGTCTCGGATAGCAAAGGGAAGAACATTTGTAACTTCTAATCGCAAAGGAGGTTTTAGTTAACTTAGAGGAACGGAATAATACAACTACTTCTCATACAAAATGTTTATTATCCAGACACAATAATTGGTTAGGTATAATTATTACTAAACGCAGGTTAAATTTATGTATGCTAATTGTTAAAAATTAATAGTTAAGGTTAAAGTTACGAGATTACGAGATCGGATTTAGATTGTTTGGAAAAAGATTCTAATAAATTTTTTCCTTTTAAGAATCTAAGCTAAATTTTTAAATATCAACTTGTACCTGTATTTCGGGATTACCACCGAACAAATCCACGCCGACTCGCACGCGGCGGCGTCCATTTCCCGGCGACATAGAAAACTTTGGAACTCCCGGAATTTAATCCATCTGGTTAAGATTTCCTCGTGAAAACAGCTACAAATCGACAATAACTACGAAAACCACGAGTTGTAACGATGGACGCTTACTTTTGTAAGGCGTGCCACGTGAGCTGAAATTGGACAAAGGAAAAACACATAAAACAATGATTATAACAAAATCCAAATAGATTGTCCAAGGTAACCTCACTCACCCGTGAACGGCGTTAAATTATAATTTAATTGTAGAAAATTTTGGCCATTTCGGCCGATTAAATTAAGGCATTAAACGGCCATTTTGATTAATGATGTCCTCTGTCGGGACTACAAATCTTACGAAGAAATTAAATTAAAAAAAAGCGACGCAATTAGATTACACCTTCTTATATATACCGACAAACGTCAGAACGAACGAAAACCAAAAATGACGTTACAGCGCCAAATGTCATGGACAAGACCACAGACTAATAATGCAAAACAACCATTATTGCTTTTGATCAAGTAACGCGGAAATTACGCGTTACAACATGTCATAAAATTGGTGTTATAGTTTGCAATGAATATTGTTTTTGTAAGTTGGCAAATATTGAAATGATGCAGGCATGATAATACCTCACTTTCAAATACTTGAACCGCAGTCTCGACCAACCTGTGTAAGTTTTTGGTAGGATAAGTTAAAAGAACTTTCTGGCCACCATTCTCTTAGCCTCGTATTATTAAAGGTAGCGTCATCATCGGTCTTCAATCTTTTAACATTTTGCACACTGAACGCATTTATGATATTTTAAAATACTTGAAGTTATCCATTATTGAAGTATCCACAAATATAGAGAATTGGTTGTTGTTCCATTTCAGATAAATGTACCATAGTTGTTGCAATAAATGATTATTATGAATAAATCCGTTTCAATATTCTGAAACTACTCTGGATTGCTATGCATCGGTATTCTTGACTGTAACTTTCGGCAACACAATCTGACTTGATTTGAAGCATTCGTTCCGTTAGACTTTTGTTAGACTCACTTTTATTTTCGAAGACTTCGTTGTAAAGATTGGTTAGTAAATTATTATAATCCTTTTCGGAATTGAAACTTCTATTGTGAGGAGCTGCCATTCCTGATATAATAGCTGTTTTAAGGGCTGCTATAAATAAGTAATGGGTCAGTTTATTATTTTTAGGACTGTGCTCGCTAATGATTCCAAATAAATTCTCCGATACACTCTGATTCAATCGTCGCAACTCTCAAGTTTAAATATTTGTATCCTTGAAAACTCAGTTCATCCCATATAGCATCGGAATGCTTTTATTTTTACGGGTATAGCCTTCGATGCTGCGTACACTTTTGAATTTAATTTCGTTAGAGTTTTTAAAAACTGCGGTTTGCAATTTAGAGCGATATCCTGTCCAAGCTTCAACATGATCAGTCTTAGTTGATATATTCTCTTGACGACCTTTATTTACCTCATTTTGGGTTGATGGACCATTTGGTTTAATCAAATAGTCGGTCGTCCGTACAGCAAACTTTTTATTCAAACAACAGCTGTTTTCAATTTGTTTGTTTTTCCTTTTTCTTATATAATAAGACCTAGCCTTTTCTTTGATGGACCAGATGGCTCTAAATTATTTATTTTTCCTTTTAATAGAATTCTTGTATATTTTTTGTAATCAGAATAAAATTATCTTTTTGCATATATTACCGACTTTTAGGTACAATTCCTGTAGTATGTACATGTTGCAGGATCTATTTCATTTTTAAATAAATTAGTTTTGCAAATAATGCATGAATAAATAATTTTTTTTGGCATTGATTAATTATATGCCCTGCAAGATAACGTTTTGTTTCCATATGAATAATGATCACATCAACATCATAAGATGTTTTCTATTGATTTGGTCTGTTAATTAAGAAATAAAATTACCAATATTAAAAGTGACATCTTTTTCCTCTGAAACATCTTTTTATAGTTTCAATGGACCAGACAATGATTGGAAACATTTATTGTCATCTGCTTCTCAGTTGTTATTTACAGAATGGGGTGAATTCAAATTATTCACTAACAGTGTCTTTTTTCAATTCAATTTATTGAATACAAGTCGAATTTATATTTCGGATACCATTATTTCTGATACTACAAAATAAATGTTCTAAAGGGTCTTGGTTAAAATTTCTAGTGAGTAAACTAGTCACTTTATATTGTTCAGTCAGAAACTTCTGATTCTTTAAAAACATTTAAGATAATAGACCAATTTGTTAGAAAGATGTCACTTTTTCATATTTCACTGTCTGGGTTCCATCCTTACTAGTAACTATGGTCTTAAATTCTTTAGCAATGAGCAGAATAATAGTGTCTGTTGAAAGAGTCGAACATATAAAAAAAATGCTGTGTACTGACACTCGGCTGGCAACAGGTGACGTTCTGAAAAAATAATATTTATTACGCATTTTAAAATAACGAAGAAAAAAATAATATTTATACAAATAAAAGACGTATGGAAGGTAACACAAGATTTGTTTTATGTCCATGTAAACAAACATTTAAAAGCAATCCATACATATTTTACTTCTTCTACGACTCCGATGCAGTTAATCATCCTGTAAAATGGCTCAGGCACCATGGGTATGTGCCCAGGTAGAGGGATGGCTTCACCCACAGATGGTAAAACGCGTTTGGCATTTGAACATCCAAGCAACAGCTTTTCCCGAATGAAGATATCGCGGCTTGCCATAAAGTCAGCATCCTTCTTCTCGAGAAAGTTTTGTGAACGTTTTGTTTCTTTGGTCTTTTTCTTGCGCGGACCGCTAGAAGGCACAGCAGCAGGCACGTCAGTCATTATGTAGGATATATATATATATATATATATATATAGTAGTAAGAACGCAATTTGCCCCGTCGGCCAGGGAAATTCGTCCCAGTCTAATTTGCACTAATATTCCAATTGTAAACCCCTCTTGTCAGTGCAGCTCCCTTATACGTGCTACCTCATTAAAATACCTAGGTTTTCTTCTTGATCAAACCTTAACTTGATTACCTGGATGTGCTAGATTTTAATACACATCGCGTAACAATTTTTTGCGAACATTACGTGAGGCATCTTTGGAATTATTATTCTTTATCCCTGATATTAAACCCAACAGAGTCGCCTAATCTAGGAAACAGATCAGGGTTGTTCTTAACAAATATAGCAGACTCAAAAATGTACCATACTACATAATGTCAATAAATTCAATTTTTGAAATAACATATACAAGATGTTGTAGGGGTTATATAACATATAGCTCGGATACACTTTTTTGGGCTATAAATATCCTATTTGTTATCTATGGAGTTTCCCCAAAGTATCAAATCATATCTTAATTTAGACGCTACAAATCCGTGATATGAGGTTAACGCTATACCTTCTCCAGATATCTGTCGTAATCTATATAGAGCATAGACGTAAGAATGTACATTATTACAGTTTTCCTACATGTTCTTTCCTATTACAGTGTTTATCTAACACTCCCAAAAATTTAAAAGTATTTGTTTCCTTTAATGTATTATTATTATATGTGATACTTAAATTTGTAGGGGAAGTTCTATAATTTTGAAAGTTTATATATGTCGTCTTATCCAAATTTACCTTTAAATTATTGGAGTTCAACCATTCAACCACTAATTTCACCGTCTCATTGCAATCAGACTGTATTTGTGACTTGTTATTTGTTACAACAATAGATATATCATCTGCGTAAAGATAACATTGATGTGGAGTGGTTTTAGGCAGATCATTTATCCAAGGATGAAAAAGATGGGACCTAAAATGCTACCTTGTGGCACACCATATTTAACTACATATTTCACACAAGGATTTATACGATTTCATTTGCAGATTCTGATCCAATTTTTGTACTTCTACATACTGCGTTCGTGACGTAATATAGCTTTTTATCAATTTCCTCGTATACCATAATATTGACATTTATCTAACAGTAAATTATGATCTACAAAATCGAAAGCTTTTGTCATGTCAAAAAATAGTACTACAGTCGTTTTAAGTCTACTGATGTTTTGAGTTATACACTTAATCAGATTAAAGGATGTTAATGTAGTAGATTTATTTTTGAAATCCATTCTGATCTTTGTTTATAATATTAAATTTATTTAAATAACGTAATAGTTGTAAATAATGTAGTTTTTCTTCGCTAAATAAATACAAATTTAAAAAGAAACTGACAGTTTGGTTTATATCACAAGATTACGAACAAGTCAAAAAACTGATTATAATAGTCCAATAAATTAGTTATATCAATAGTTAGTGTTATTTGATCCCGCCGGATGCGGAGGTAGGGTTATACAAAAATCTGGCGGGCTGCGGAGTGTGGCAATGTGGACTGTATGGTAAGGGTGGAAAGTATGAGGGATGAAAGGACTCGCCTGGTGGTGTTCTGATTGCACTTATTGCGGCGTACTGGTAGCTGGCTCCAGCTACGTCTCGAGACGGGCGAGCGAGCGGATGGTAATGCGGGCGCGGCGTGACGCGAGCGGTCCCCTTTAGGCCTTTTGCTCAAGACGTTGCGGGCATACTGGTACGCGGTCACTCGGGACGCGGCTGTCCAACGAACTGGCGTATGCGGCGTGGCGATTCAGCGGTGCGTTCTTCCTCCAAGTGAGAGGAACATATGATGGATGCAGGAAGGAAAGAGACGGAGGGAACGGAACTAGGATGCCCGCGCAAACATTATTGACTAATATGGTAAAAATTGGATAAGCTTTAATGTGAACTGCTTACAACGATATCGTAGGTTACGTTCTGCTTCTGGCTAAACATTGTACTCAGTTAACTTCAGTTCAAAAGCATAACCCATATATGGGTCTAAATATTACATCTAAATATTCTTCAAGGTTTAATAAGTCTATACAAGCTGTAAGCCTTATGACTCGTCGAGCAACTGATTCTACTACTTCAACTAAATCCTTTAGCAGTTTGGTCGGATTTAGGTCATTGTTTTCAAAATGCTCGTTTACTTTTTGCACTTCATCTAAAATAGGTAATAAATAAAGCAGGTATAAATGATTGATAGGATCTCTGTTATACATAGAGTAAAGCATTTCTGCCTTATAACAATTTTCGGACTTTTTTAACAATTTCAAAATGTGTTTTGAGTTCTAGCGATTGATCAATAATCTTGCGAACAGCAGCTTCTATTGATAACCACCTCGTACCTCCTGCACATCTGAGTTATTTTTAAGGGTTCTTTTGCGTTTATAGTTTTGTACAGCTCCTTGGAAAACAACTGTCTATTTGTAGAATGGCTAAACCAGTTGTATGTTTCGCGTATTAAAAATTCAATATTTCGTGGAAGGGTTTCTAGAGATACAAGTACATGTGAGACGGCTAGTTGCAAGGAATGGCAAACACATCGCACCAAAATCAAATTTTCATTTCCCGTTTCAATTCTCAATAGGCTGTGAACTCCGTTGTTGACACCAGTCACTGGCATTGTCAGTTCCTATTCCTATTAAGTTTTTCATATTTATTTTACGCTCAGTAAATAGGGTATTTAGGCCGTTAACTACAGCATGCGCTGTGCCTTTTTCTATTTCGACCAATCCTAAAAATGTGGTGACAATCTTTTTGGAAGAACTAATATAATATCGGATTGATGTGTCAAGAATTTTCTTAACTGAAATATCAGTTGATTCATCAACTACATCATACTGAACTTATTATTTCCTATATCTGCAACCAATTGTGATGTAAAGTGTGGTACCAGAGCATATTTAATGAAGTTGGTTCATTTCGTTCGGTGTAATTTAATATCTGCACATTTGCTATCGGAAAATGTTTTTTGACACATTTCGGAATAGCGCATTGTATTCGCATACAAAAAGCGCAAGTGATGACTATGGCTCTTTGGACAATATTGGTAAATGTTATTGCGTACTTCTATCAAAAAATGGGCTGTGTCGAAAAGAGGAAAATGACTATTTTATCAAAATCGAAAGCACTCATTTTATAAGTAATTAATTTTCGTATCCACTTAATGTCTGTTTATCACACTTAGGTTTGTTTGGGATTGGTCACACAGTACAGTACAGCGTCTACAGTCAGACCAGTCTTGTGTATTTCTTCTATTAAATTAGTGTTTAAAAATTTTGGGGTATCTTCCTTTGTACAATTTCGTCAGAAAGTAAAAAAATAGGTTGTTTAAATTTTCCTGTAATGCTATTGATCATAAACACCAATGCATGATCTGCCATTTGGTTGGTGGGTATGTGACCAAAATCATCAATGATCTATTAAAATGAATGAAAAAAATGATAATTTCTTTTGTCTCTTTTCTTGTAACGGGATCAAGAACACTAATCCATACATTAAATTTATCTTAAATCTAAAAACACAAAAATGTAAACATGAGCTTTTATGATAACTAATTTATGTATATTTTAAAAGACACAAAGTAAGATACACATACAGTGCCGCCAAAAAAATTTACATGGTGAATAAAACACAAAAATTACATTAATCAGTGTTTATTACGAGATATAAAATAAAAATCTAAATTAAATACGTATTTATTGATATTTTGTCATGTCTCCTTTGCTGTCAATTACAAGCTGCATCCTTTTTGGCATGTATTCTGCAAGATTCTTACAATAATCAGCATACACATGGATGCTGATGAACCACAACGATTTTAACGTTTCTTTCAGTTCGTTTATATTAGAGGGCCGGCTCTCTTCAACTTTGTTTTAATATGGTTCCATGGGTTATGGTTATGGTTACCCCTAGTATCGAACGTTTATATTTTTTATGGCTCTGGTAGCCATAAAAAATATAAACTTGAAGTGTTTAATTGCTGTATTTACATGTGTGATCAAAGATATCTTTTTTAAAACGTTTTGTAGCGCTCTTGTACTTTACAATGGAATAGTAAATTAAAGCTTTAATAATGCCAAAGATTTATCTTTTTTGGCTTCCGAATCAATATTTTTTTGTTAATTCTGTATAATAAAATAATTGTATGATATTCGAATTAAATTTAAACAATGATTTAAATCTTTATCTATGTATTAACAAAAATATTTTCTTATTAATTAGTAAGCTATAAACGAGCTTGAACATCATGAACTCTAAAATATACTTAATGATAACAATTTCGATAAATCTATTAAAAATATCAACTATGGAGAAACATAAAATATGTTATTCCCATAAACAAACAAAATAAACATAACTGAATTATTTTATATTAATTCTACACTTATAGAATCTTTTTTTAATGGTAACCTAGCCAAAACATATGCCCCTTTTATAATTATACATAAAAACTACATTGTGACTAACTGCCAATGAACGTAGCGATTTTGCAGCCGGATACCGTACTTTTAACATAATTGATAACGAAAAAAAATTTTTATTATTAATATACTAGCTGACCCGGTGAACTTCGTACCGCCTTAGCGTAGCAATGATGCACTACTTTATTTTGTATAGCTGACCTATCTTAGGTATGAGTACCTATTCAATTTGAACTGGAATCTATAATATCCTCCATATAAAAATGAATCCATAATTCCCTGGTCTCGCTATACCTGAAAAGGACTTATAGGATTCAATAATTTCACTAATATTTTTACAAATCGCTATTGAACAATTTGGCATTTTTAAGTAAACACTGAGCTCAATACCACGCGCGCTCTAGAAAGCAACCAATAGTCTCTGTACCCTTCACTGCTTCTCTCTACTCTAATGCTTTTTGATAAACTATATTTTTAGTTTTATGTTCTTGCGCGTAAATAAATAATGTTGATGGTTTTCCGACACGGGAACAGGCGACATATAATTGGCCATGTGAAAAACATGGATTTTCTAGGATGATGCACTAGGATGACCACATACACTTAGCGACTGCCCTTGCGATTTATTTATTGACATTGCAAATGCAAGCCGCACTGGAAACTGTAAACGCTTAAAGCTGAATGACACGTCGTTCGGTATCATAGGGATGCGTGGGATTAAAACATCTTCGCCTTTGTACTTCCCTTTTAAAATTGTGGCTTCGATGACATTGTTCAATAATTTCTTCACCGCAAGCCGGGTGCCATTACACAGACGTGGTTTATGTTCCGTAACATAATAATTACTGATCCGATTTTTACTTGCAGATTATGAGGTGGTAAGCCGGGCAATTCCAGCGAATTTAAAAATTCTGTTGGATAATTGACAACTTCATCTTCATTAGTAACGGAATCAACTGATTTGTAATTCTTCAATTCGCCAGCTATTTTCTCTTGAATCTGAAAATTCATTTCGTTCACATCAACAATTTTTGCGGCCAATATAATACGTTCGCTTAACCAAACGTGATTTACGTAATTTTAAACAATGTTTGGGAAAACCATCTCTATGAGTTCGGTCTTTGATTCACAAAAGTTACAAAAAATTGGTAGGGAATGTAATGTATACAGATGATGTATCAACAGCAATATTACCATTACCAATATCGAGCAGTTGTTTGGAAAACACTTCTCCAGACTGGTCTTCCTGCAATTCGACTCTAATGTTTATACTCAATTTAAGTGTTTTAATGTATTTCCATAAAATGGACGACTTCAAACATGCATTTAGTTCATTAGCTGCCAATATTTGTCGAAAATCACCTGCCAATAGTATCATTGCACCACCAAACCGGTTTTCGTTATTTCGTAAATCTTGCATTGAGCGATCTAATGCCTCCAAAGATTTTTTGTGTGCCATCGTGCATTCATCCCAAATGATCAATCTGGTTTGCTGCAGCACTTTGGCCATGGCAGAATTCCTCGAAAGGTTGCAAGTTGGAGTTTCATTTATTTGAAGATTCAACGGCAACTTGAGAGCCGAATGAGCTGTTCGACCGCCTTCCAACAACGTAGCTGCAATACCTGATGAAGCTAGGGCTAATGCAATTCCATTTTGCGATCGAATCGTGGCCAAAATCAATGATAACAAAAACGTTTTCCCAGTTCCACCAGGCGCATCTAAAAAATAAATCCGCCAGTTCCATCGTTCACTACTTTATAGAAATAGAAATTTATTTATTTGCATTTATTTGCACTTTGATGAGCGTATCGTAGGCATATTTTTGCTGTTGATTTAAAAGGGAACTGTTCTATCAACCATTTCTCGTAATGTTTCGGAATCGTATTGGGCTTCGCGTCTCAATTCTTGATCAAATGAGTTGTGCATTGGGCGATTGGGTGCTATCATTCCTATTTGTATTAATACTTTGTTGGTAAGCATCAAGCACATGTCCTCAATTAAAATTAATGCTTCATTGTGAATTTCTTCGTTCATTTGTAAATCTGCATTCGATGTTCTAAGACGCATCTGATGCAATATATCTTCCGCCATATAATCTTTGTATTTATGCCATAAATCAGTCGGTGTTGATGGGAAGCATGTAGATAAAATTATAGAAAATAATGTTCGTATTTTTTTAGCATTTGACGAAATCACAGCATCTTCGAGAGTGTGGTCCCAATGAGTGTCATTCCCTAACAATCCCAAATGTTGACAGGCTTCTCTGTATGTGCCACACAATACACCATTAACTGTTCGCAGATGTTGGAATGATGTTGGACCACGAACATTGACTAACAGTAAACGCAAATAAAAACACTTGTCTTGACGGAGATGGACTGCATAAAGACGGCCTAGTGCATCGGTGGAAAATACTTGTGGATAACCTGGAACTGGCTGTCCTCGTTTTCGACGTTGGAATTTTTTTGATGATTGATTCCATTTATAATATCTTGGCATTTCGGAGTAAAGTAGCGTTCTGGCAAAATCATCATTCTGGCACATTTCAAAGAAGCTGGTTAATGTTGTCGGTGGTGGCCTGTCAACTCGTTGTTATACGTTTGCATCTGTAAAATACACCCGTTGACCATTTTCCAAATGTACGGCCAAGTGAACAACAGTAGGGTGTCGTTCATGTATAGGAAACGAAAATATACGCCACATGCCTTCGTTACTACTAACATAGCGGCCCATTTGATATTGAGTGACTTCATCATTTGAATTTTCGGCAGCAACTCCGAAGACAGCCATATCACTAACTTTGTTCACATACTTGCAAATGTATTTAATAGATTTTACGGAATGGCAAAATTCGACGTTTATGTGTGCTTTATATGCTTGCAGAGTAATGGCGAAACAACCCAATGATTATCAACTTTAATGTCCTGTCGATTTACTTTGACTATTGTTGACTTTCCATTGTCATCAATGGATCGGCGGCGATAAAGTGGATATCCATCATTTCCAGTAATAGTTTCTGCTACTAATTGTCTTGGGTAGCGTTTTGAACATTTTCCTTCGACCATACAAGGAGAAATGGGATTTAATATTCCACATGGACCATGTATCATATTTTTTGTAATAACCTCATGTAACAGTGGGTCTTCATTATAATCGGGAATTTCTGCTGATATCACATGATCAATTTCATTCGGTCTTATCCTCTCAACCAACCAAATGAGGATATGTGCATGTGGTAATCAACGTTTTTGCCACTCAACTGAGTACATCCAACAGCGCGTCTCGCCGAACACGCGATGCTTAACAATAAAATCCATGAGTGATTTTAATTTCATTTTGAACACCCTTGCAGTGATATCATGGCGATCAATGGGTGATTGGCTAGTAAATAATTCTTGTTGAATTTCTGTCCACTTTGGATTGCATGTGAATGTGATAAACAAATCTGGTGTGCCATAATGTCGTACATAGCACATAGCATCTTGAGCATATTCATGCATATGACGCGGACTTCCGACGTATGTTGCTTGGAGAATAGTTGTTCTGTCAACATTCTGTGCATTTCCATCAGCATTAATGGCATCCCGAAGATGAATGTATTCCTCGGAACGGAGTTTTGCGTGGTTCAACCTGATAAATGTCAATCGTTCAGTTTCAACTTTCACATACATATCCACAGCATATTGGTGAAATAGACGCCGACATTTTAATACGTGATTGTCCTCATTTTCCCGAACCATCAGTCTGTATGAATAATAATTCATTGAACTAACTTTTTTGTTCGTGTCAGCACCTGTAAAAAAATTTTTGTGTTAATAATATAAATTTTAAGTTAGTAAACATATATTTTAATGTAGTAAACATATTGTTAATAATTTACCCGTAACTGGATTTATCATCTTCATTGAAAAATGATAGCCGTCTTCACCTTGCCAAAATAAGATAGGATATTGTAAGGCATCATATGATCGATGTGTTTCAGACACACGCTGAAGTTGATCGTTCCGCCGATGTAAAACAATGTCTCGGTTTTCAAAATTTTCACCCACGACGACAATAGCCACTTCACCAATTGTTGGCGCATTAAAACGTCCAGCAACGTTGGAACCTAAAAAAAACCTTAGATTTATGGGGACATTCCGTTAAAATCATTGCTTCAGTAATTAATGTTATTGCACCATATTTAGCTGTAATATTTAATTGTTGTGTAACACATGGTGTATTTCCTGACTTTGATGTAACTCAGCAAAATTATTCCAATTTTCAAATCTGGCTCTAAATGTGATCCCTCTAATTTTCGGCCTATCTCGGTTCTGCCAACCCTAAGTAAAATATTTGAGAAAATTTTGCTCGACCAAATGCTTAAACATTTTGATAAATTTAAGTTACTTCACATTAAACAATTCGGTTTTACGAACTCAACCATAGATGCTGGTGTGGAATTACTGAAAAATATTTATGAAGCCTGGGAAGATTCGCAGGATGCACTTGGAGTATTCTGTGATCTGTCTAAGGCATTTGATTGTGTCGATCATAACATCCTAATCAG
>DWBA01000452.1:0-13391 GCA_018236825.1 Apodemia zela | reverse complement strand
TTTTTAGTTTTCTGATTAAAAAACAATATTGTCCGGGGTTGGGAAAGTGCCCGGTTGGCGATAGGCTAGCCACCTATCACATTCTGGGACCGAGTATCTTCGGCTAATCGTGGGTGTACTAGTTGTACCTTTGCCTGACTCTTCGGGGATACGGGCGTGAAGATACTTTTTTATTGATGTTAACCAGTGTTCATTAAATATATTTCAGTATTTATATATGTATTTCTATGTATTAATATGGTTGACTAACACCCACATCAGAAGCAAATAATTTGCTTACTATGGGGCTTGATCAATTTGTGTAATTTGCCACCGATATTATTATTATTAACATATTCGAAGTTTCCTTATTGTCCATTTAATGTATTTTGTAAACTATTTTGGTAAATTACATAAACTCTAAATTTAATGTAAATTCTATCTCACCTGTAAATCTGCTGGTTTCTCGCGGAAATGCATACGGATGTGAGTGCGCATGCCTCGGAGTGTATTTCCTCTGTACCGGCAGATAGTGCAGCGAAAAGCCTTAACACCAGCGTGTGCTTCCATGTGCCGTTGTGCTGCAGCCGCCGTCGGCGATACTACTTCACAACAAGGACATTTCCATCCACCTTCTGGTCCCGAAGATGGCCGGGGCGGATCCGTTACATTCCTTGGTGATCTAGTCTCTCTCTTTGTACAGTAATAAGATTGATGGGTTGTCAGATTATCTAAGGAGCTAAAGTTAATGCCACAGGCTAAGCAAATTAATTGGCGGTATTGTGGCGGAGGGCCCGGCTCGGGAGGCGCAGGACTAGCTCTCTCTTCTCCACTTCCAGCTGAACAATAAAGTTGCTTATGTACACGATAATTTTCATATTTGCAAAACACTATATTACATTCTTTGCATTTCGATACGCCTTGCTTCACAAGCACTTGGGGAGAAGCAGCCGTTACAGGTAATTCTGCTGCAAGCCGTAAAGCCACAGCTGGAGGTATGATTGGCGAGGGAATGAGTGGCGAAAATTTTTTTTCAGGAGGAGAAGGTACGCTTGGTGGTTTTGGCGTAGGGCCTCTTGAATTTCGTCTACGTCGTTTTGGAGAAATTTCACCAATAGGCGACGAAGAGCGTCTTGAAGGAGATGGTGTCCCCGGGGAACCAGGAAGTGAAGGAGCGCATACTATTTGCTCTGGTGTCGTAGAACGCACTCTGTTTTCCTTTTCGTGATCATCTGTAGTTAGCGATTCGGGTGTACGACGTACGCTCAGATCTAAAGGTGTGGCACCATCTCGAGGTGGTTCCCGTGTACGATTAGCTGACCTTAAAACTTCTGGTTCTTTAACTTCTGCATTTAAATTAGGCAAAGCGCGGCTTATCGGTTGAAATGTACCATTAGGTAAAAGAAAGCATGGCGTGTCTGGATCAGGAAGAGTCGTACCAGGCAACGTACTAGCACTTCGCAAAATTGAATAAGGTACTATGAGAATTGGATTTGTTGGTAAAGCAAGTGCATATTGGTTTGATGCAGGAGGAGTAGCTCCTGGCGAAGGTGGGGCGGATCCTGACGTGACTGAACCAGCTCTTGCTGCTGCTAAGGCTTGTTTTACTACCTGCCTTGTATTACAGTAATGCTCTTTATGGGCACGAAATGTTTTTACCGAACTAAAGTGGATATCGCAGTCGACGCAGTATCGATCTTGGGAAGGAGGACCTTCTGTGGAATCACCATTGGAAGTAGGCGTTGGTACAGGGGTGGCGCTGCTTACGGGTGAAGAAGAATGCATGCGCATATGACGATTTAAACTAACTTTCTTATCGGCGCTATAGGAACAGTATGTACAAGCGTATTGCTTGCCGAGTGGTCGCGGAACCTTGGAATCTCCACTAGACTCATCGGCGGCTGGGTCAACAGGCGTTTCAGTTCCATCTGGTTTCGTCCTCCTTTTGGAACAATAATGTTCTTGGTGCGCTTGTAGCGTGCTAAGCGACGAGTAACGAATTCCACAAGGTTTACAAATGTAGCCAGGTGGTGTTGTTGGAAAAAGCGCTGGAAAATTTGCTGCACTCATAGCTATGTAATCTCTTGCTTGTTGCGTGGGCTGGGGTGGGGGAGATGGAGACGGCGGTTCATGTTTGAGTGGTGTAGCTTGAGGAGCGAGTGCTGGATCCGTGGCTAGGCTTGTATTGAGGCGCAGTCTTGGCGGCGAAGCGGTGGTGGATCCTTCAGAAGTGGGTGAAGCGTCACCACTAGAAGCCGGCCGTTCCCCCCCTGAGCTCGGTGTGCGAGGTTCTCCTGGCATTGCCTCGCTCTCGTTTCCCCATTCCTCGTCTTCACCTGAAAATAAAAACATAATCTATGTTTATACGTCCATTTACAGATACACAAATGGAATTCTGAGTGGTACACAGCACAAAAAGAAACAGACAATATCAGTTCCTATTAGTGTTGTTAATAGTATGGAGATGCAAAGTTGGCAGGGGTTTTCTCGCGATAGTCGTCACTCGTCACGTTTCGCTCGCTATCAGTCGACGTCAGTCAGATCGAGGCTTCAGTCGAGGCATACATTAGCGCTCCTAATTGAGACGTGCTCGCGGTATGTAAATGTCGCTGCGTGGGTGGGGCGGTAGGGTTTTGAGTAATGTTAGCTATGAAGTAAAGTACGTGCGTTTCCGTCGATGCGTCTTAAAAGTCAATCGACCTCTATTTCGATACGAACCGGTCCTGAGATGCCTGTCTGTCAACATTGCGCGTGAGTCTGTCTCCGGTCAGTGGCCAAACAGAACAAAAACTTAACGGGCCTTGTTGTAATTGGATCTGATTTCCAGAAAATGTTCGCTCACCTTCCTTTTTGAGCGACAACGATCTCGACCGAGCGAGGAATTAACCTATCTTTCGCACAACGATCTCAACTCAAAACGCCAATTAATGAGAGGCTCAACTTCATTCTCCTGCCCCTGTGAAGATCATTATATGGGCACGACAGCGAGATGGACGCGACGATTGGCGCGCGCCGGCCGCCATCTCGCGGTAACGAATGCCACTCGAATCGGATTGCGTTCGGGTCACGCTATCCTAGTCACAGCGCGTTTCGATTGGCCATTACGATATTCTGGTGACGCGCGATTGGTTCGACTAGTGCTCGATTTATCTGGTAGCTTAATGTCGGCGTCATACCGAACGCGAGTTTATCGCGGTTCGTTAGTTGCGTTCGAGCTCCCGTTTTTCCTTAAGTAAGTTATAACTTGTGATTGTTAAGAAAGGTTGAATGTTCAATCAGATAGATGGCGTGACTCGGTGTCGTTTAAGCAACTTTCGCGTAACTGAATGTCGATTCGTTAAATGATATTCATCTGCGCCCTTTTGTCTTTATAAGCACGTCAAATAATCGTGGCTGAGACGGCTTTTATATGAGAGAAGTGACATGCAACTCGCTAAACTATTGTTAAATCAGGCAAGTGCCCGCATAGCGCGAGCACTAGCGAGGAGAACCCGGAAAAGATATGGCCTTTCAAGTCTTTGAGCATAAAGCAACATAAAATTTAATTTATGAATATAATTTTGTTTCAAAGCACTTCATTCGTAGTATGAAACGGTTTACTAGCACGGAGTGTATTAGAAACGCTCCTATACGAAAACAATAGCATCACGATGGTTGTTATTTTGCAATTAGATGAATGATGTAAGGAAATAAAAGTTTCTATTGCACCATGCCAAGCATGTGATTGGAGAGAACTGATGAACCGTCTTAATATATCTACAATAGGTCCCTATTAATTATTAGGTAGGCACCAATAGCATCTCAAATTTCTATTAGGTAAGTAATATCCAGTTTTTAAACAGGTCTTGTGCATAAGTTGTAATTTGTTCACCTGAAACTGACTGACTGGAAGTAAGTTTCTGCAATTAATTTAGATGATTTTTAAAAGACGTGCCTAATAAACGCAACTTTGAATACCAAAATCATCACATCGATTTCAATGCGAGATAGGCAGAGTAAATTAAACGTCAATGGACGCTCCGATTTATTACTATTAACTGGTTAATAGGTTGGCAAAATAGATTGTATATTGCCAACCTATTAACTGTATTTTCGAACGTAGGTACCTATAACGACTATCGCTTCTTTCTTTCGATAGTTTCCTTCACCTTTAATCCCACCCAAATAATCACCTTTAATTAATTATTTATTTATTTTTATACACACGGACAATAAAACCCGAGCTACTGCTAATACAAGTAAAGACCTAAATCATGTTTTCATCGGAAATCGAACTCGGGACTCGCGACCCGAGCCGGATAAGTTATCTACTAGACCACGAGCCCGTAATTAACCTACTACTATAATAAAAATAGTTACACTCTTAAACAACAAGCATTCACATTTCAATAACTAAGTTGACAAGCATCAAACACGTGCCTACATGGACAAAAAAAAAACAACGCGGCCATCTTGTCCTTGCCGTAATCAGATCGAAAATCAGGGCCCAATTAAAATAGTCGTGCATCGACGCAGTCACAATCGAGCTGATACCGATCTGTGACTGTGACCGATCACCTAGAACGCGATATCTGATACTTGGAAGCTTAGGGTGTTTAACAAAAGTCAAAGATACGTTTAGATTTAGGCTTTACAGTATACTTAACTACAGTTACTTAGTAGGTACTGCTTATGACTTTTGAATAAAAAAAAACAACTCAAATAAGTACGCAAGTTTGTTTTGATGTGAGTGACTGTTTTCTTTGTCTTCATGAGGATAAAGTAATCTAGTTTGTAGTTCCTCAATAGCGTCTGGTATATAAGGTTAAACCTTAAATACCAGATGCTATTGAGGAACTAGAAACTAAAAACCGTCCTCTGTGCAAGTCCTTAGAAATATTGGAAAAAAAAAATTAGATAAAAGGATCATCATAACGTGGTTCTTGCAAATCATATAGCTATTAGTAGCCTTAAACTAAATAACTTCATTACCATAGCCACGTGTAATTTATCCATAATAACTTGATTTATTGAGTATTAACACAAAACACGGAGGAACACGTCAGTGCAATAACGCTTGGCATCGCACATTGTAGCGCGGCGCAGCGGAGTGCATTAGATTGGCCGAAATTCGCTGAGGACAAATCCGCCCCGATGCGGCCCTATGGGCTCCGCCGTAGTTCATACAAAATGTATTTGAACGATCTAGGCGGATTTTTGCAATGCGGCCCGACCCGTTGAGACCCCACCTTAGCACGCTCGGTCCTTAATAAGTAATAACAGATTGTAACAAACATTTAGTCAATTTTTCTCTCTGAGTGTACCAGTACAGTCAATACCAAAAGTGATATTCCCAACTACTAGATAAAGAGGACACCTAACAAATAATCCCAAGGAGGTTTTATTTAACCCTTATCTACAACAAAACGATGACATCTACGTGTCTGACGCTGCATTGTGTGCAGATAAAAAAACCTACTCGCTTGTCTATCACCCACACTGATCTCAGAAAGTGTCTGAAAGGACGGACGTCGTGCTTCACGATCGGACGTAAATTTACATATCGCGGATTCGATTCCGCTATCGAGTTACGTTGTTGCTGAATGTCTATTTGTATTGCATATTTAATGATTAAGCGCTTCGCTTCACAATTAACTTGCTATGTTTAGCTCACGTTTTCTTTCGTAAAAAATCGTTACTTTCGTGTGAGAAATTGTGTAAAAAACCCTGTGCGACCGTTAAAGGTATTGTTTGGTAGCTTAATACAATTATTGATGTTATTATTTTGTGGATATAGACAGATAATTAATCCCATTTAAAATAAATGATTTTTAAATGGTATTTCAAATATTACTATGGCATCACTAAATATCTACCAAAAACTTCCTTCTTCACATGAATGTAGTGCGTGTAATGTTTATTTTTGTTAATTTAATGTATATCTAATAAATATATTATATTTGAAAAAAAATATTGGTTTCTGCAGTCTTCCGCAATGTAAACTTTAACTATGCCAAACAATGATAATATATAAAGATAGGCCACCAACGCACCAAACGCGTGCTGTGAATTGGTCCTAATTGTGACCAATTCAGTCAGTCGGAGCTATATGTGGCTGTACTAATTACAAATAGCTGTCTTTTTCACTCTTACGCTTTGGATATTTCCTGTCGCACTTGTAGCGTGTCATGTGTCGCAGCACAATTATGTCGTGCGTGAAGTATGGACGTGACGTATCTTTCTTAAAATATCATTGTAGTAAACTATCTTTTTATTCAAATATCAAATCACAATAAACCCTAAAAATTGATCTTTAAAAATGTCTTGGTTACAAAAATGTGTTATCGACTAAATGCGTTATAAAACACATGGAGATAAAGAAATATAACGTCGGTTCCCTTGCGAAGTAACCAAAGTGGAGCAAACATCTAAATAAGCTTCTGGTTTGCTACGATTCACAGGTTTGTTGGCTGGCGAGAAAGGTGGTCTCCCTACACTAGTTAACCGGGAACAAGAGCTTTACATGCTCTTCTGAGACATATCAGTGTTAAAACAACATAAGACTTCGGGTTTCTAGTGAGATTTTTCAGCGTTAAATTCCCAATAATATTTGCCAAACACGACTATTGAACCCAAAGCTTTATGATGAAAAGCCTAACGCGAGATCATTGTTTTTTGTGTGAATGACATGGGCACTAATTGTAGATATAATTAACTAAAAACATTTTAACGCCATCGAAATAAAAATGCTAAATGTTCAATAATTTGACATTGACAATTGATAATGGCCCATCCATTACAAATAAAATATTTACAACTAGCCCAAACAAACATATAGCTTACTAGCAGTTACGCGCGACTTCGTTCGCGTGACCCAGCCTATGCCCGATGTCTATGTATGTATAGCCTATGTCACTCCTGGATAATGTAGCTTTCTAAAGGTGAAAGAATTTTTAAAATCAGTTCAGTAGTTTCGGAGCCTATTCAATGCAAACAAACAATCAAATATTTTCTCTTTATAATATAAGTATACTTAGAAGAATTTAGATTATATAGAAAAGCAAGGAAATAGATGGCTCTCAAAGTGGAGTGTGTCCACCATAAGCCTATGAATTCGAAATTTCGTCGAATTTCGGCCACAGCCGATCGCTAGTAATATTAAAGGGGACAGAGGCGTGTAGAGACATTTAGTAGGTATTTATGAATATAGAAGCAATGCATGCTAGTGGGCCTAGATGTGAATAGTATTAAAAATGTTAATAATACACAACAATACACTTGTAAATAAATATGTCCTCGTTCCCCATTCCGTTGTACCGTAAGCGTCGCTGTCGTATGTACAGGTGTGAGAATTTTATACCTGCGTAGCGGACACATCTTGTGCGGGAAATCCGGCGTACGGATATATATCCTATTGCCGGATATTTGATGTCCGGTTGAACCACTGCTTCTCATCTAATAAATACTTTGACAAATCTTTTCTGGTCACACGGGATGTGTTTTTAGTCTTCTTAAATGGTTAGTGAAAATATTCCGCTACTACTCGTAACTTGAGATATTTATGCCCCGTCGAAAGTGCCTAAAAGACAATTTTATAAAATGCCAGCTGAGCCGGAAAACGTTGTTCTGGCTTATAAATTATTTGTAGTGAATAATTTGGTGGGGTGGGGATGGGAGGGTGATAATTAGGCGTTACAGGTATTTTTCTAAGCTTCATAAAAAAAAATTCGTCATGAAATAGAAAAAAAAATGATGGACAGGAAAACACACCCTTATCACCCTTAGATTAAATATACTTTACGACCTATTGTCATACCTATCAAATATACAAAAAAAAATCACAATCCGTCGAGCCGTTTTTGAGGAGTGCGACCACAAGGCACAAACACAGTGACACGTAATTTTTAAATGTTAGATTGTGGACTTTAGTACATTGTCAGAATGAAAATTATGTCTGTAATGATAATAAATACAGTGATTTGTTACAAATGTTATTTCCACATAGAATACAAAAAAAAATGTAATAAATCATTCTAATAAGTCTCCACAGATATGAAAGCTTTGTCGTGCTGAAGTCCCGTCGAGTCAAAGGCATTTTTAGTAACTATTGAATTCTAATAATAAACAATACTTTAACAAAAAATTACAAACATTAACTGTTAAGGCGCCAGTGTAATTAATTAAATAAAACTATAATAAATTAAAAAGCGTTCTAACTAATTACTTTTACTTTACAATTATACAAATAGCTAATTATAAAAATGTAACTGTTACTGAATATTTCATTAGAATGATTTAAAAGTTGTGTATAAAAATAGATGATTTGTAAGTACAATTTTGTTAATAGTATTAATTTACGAACGAATTTTTTATACCCTATAAAAATAAGGATTTGTATCATTACATAGTATAAAACAAAGTTCTCTTTTTCTGTCCCTAACTCCCTTTGTACGCTTAAATCTTTAAAACTACGCAACGGATTTTTTAATAGATAGAGTGATTCAAGAGGAAGGTTTATATGTATATATTGTACCGGTGTGAAGCCGGGGCGGGTCGCTAGTTATTATATAAACTAACAGTAATATAAACTCAGCAGTTAAACTATTATTGCAAAAAAGATGATATGGATCGCAACTATTAAAACTAACAAAATTTAAAAGAAGAAGAAGGTAAAAAAGGAATTGACAAATTACATAAATATTGAATATGTATAGGTAGTAGATAAAAAAAAACACAAAATTTAAAAAGTTGTAAATTTGTTAGTTTTTTCTTTGTACTCTAAATCTAAATTCTAATTTCTGACAGATCTAAATTAAATAGAAGTATTATATTATTATTATACTACTTAAAATTATTATGAATAGTGTGTTGCGTAAATTGATGAAGATTATGCAGTATGCTACGGTTACACCGTACAGAACCTATCTTTAAAAGTTAGTCTAGCGTCGCTGTTGCAGCCCTTCAAGCTATCAGCTATCGTTACTACGATAGCTGATAGCTTGAAGGGCTAGCTAGCTAGCTAAAAGCTAGCTATATAAAAAACCATAAAAATAACTCCTACAAAAACAGCAAAAATTTATCTGTTGCTTGTACTATCATATGTGAAACTTGCGTGGGCGAAAGTCAACTGAGAATTTTAACAGCCTATAATAGTTACGACTATTGGCTCGGACAAGAAGGCGCCGTTAGTGGAGGGATAGAGCATTTCTCACTAAGAATACTATGTATATTGGACATAGCAGACCCACAGCTTGCGAACTGTAGTACAAGATCCCAGGTTCCCCAGGCCTTACACATTTTCTAATGTTCAAAATATTACTTTTTTGTCTTTTAGTATGTAGGTTTTATTCTTTTATCGTTATTTTTTTTTCTCTGTTAATAGCTTTGTATTTAGTCTTGTTTATGTTGAGCACAATTATCTATGTTTATTTCCTGTGTTCTTCATGCGGGTTAGCTGGAAGAAATCTCATAATGAGATAAGCTCGCCTTTTGTTTTAGTATGTATCATTTTAATATTTACTGTAACTATATTTGTGTACAATAAAGTGTTAAATAAATAAATAAAAATAAATAAAATCCCTCAGACTCATTTAAACATAGTTGTGAGTAAGAGCGCGCCTGTGAAAATGAATCATTTTTAAAACAGATTTACTTTGACTCCTACTATTCGTCTGGAAGCTTACAAAAGTTCTTAGGATTGGATCCACAAATCTACGTGAGCCGTGTGAAAAAATATATAATGTTTCAGTAGGTAACCTAGGATTATTAGCTAACTAATATTGTTTAACGTTTATAATATTATAACATTTCATAATTTGCAAAACATTACTTTTTCAAAACAGTATTGTTCAAAACGTTTTTACTTATTTTGCACGGTGTGACGTCATTAAGGAGGCGTCATTTTAGGTATGAGTGTATAACTATGTATTTTATGTAAGGTATATGTCGCAGGCAAATTCTATAATTCGTCTGTATACAAATGGCGTCGTCATTTTATAAACGTTAACGTTAAATACAAATTGTCGAAGGCTGCGATTAGCTGCGTCAATGTCAGCTATCAACTCAGACGGTCGACGGAGCTCCTTTTTTCAGGTGTGGTTATAAAGGCAACCTAACAAAGCTACTTCTGTTTTTGTAAGAAGTCGTGATAGGGTTCTAGTTGTGAATAAACTACCCATTGACATAACAAGTAATTTAAACAATATGCCACGGCAATTTGTTAATGGCGGCGGTAAATGTCATGCATATTATATAATGACGACAGTTTACATTCGGCGTGAGGCATTTTATACAACGTATTTCTGTGTAATCTGACGACGCCGTTTTTAAATGGACGAATTATAGAATTTGCCTACGTCATATATTTAATTTTAAATGAATGTAATGGCAACAGTTTATCATGTAATGGCAGCAGTTTATCATTTAATGAAAATTCCGCAAATTTATATTTTCATGCACCCCATCAAATGTAGTAATCTCTAATCAGTTTAGGTTTGCTGGTAGAGAATGCAATGCAACATTAAGTGCACCTATGTACTCAATTGTGCACAACTTTTAAATAAATAATATATTAAAATAATTACAATATTGTTAGCTCGCATGTTTACAAAAGTTTACATATGTCACATCCATGCAGTAAACATAATATTAAATCAAAGCCTGTACCTTTACTTTGTCTTCTATCTCGGCACAGTTCACGAAGGTGTACAGATAAAACACGTGCCAGCGTACAGTCGCAATTAGTGTAGATAAATGTGTCCCGATATCTCAGTTCCGGATCGAATCCGAGAGCGTCCCACGGGACGCCGGCAGCGTTTTAATTGTCGATTCGCCGAGCCCGCGTCCCGACACGACGTTTGCATTTGGAAGATAAATTCTAACGCTTACAGACTGACGTCTATATATTATTGAAATGTATAGTAATAGTTTCATTTGTGATAATTAAATATGAATAATTTAATCGCAGTAACTGCATCAACCGACTTTTCATTTCCTGTATCTCCGGAACCCGGCTACAAATCTTCACATAATTATAATGGGACCACCTCGGAAGTATAGGCTTTCAAATAAAAAAATAATTTTGTAAATCCGCCAACAGAGGCCAGAGTAATCGCGTAACATACACACAAAAAAACATACAGCCGAATTGATAACCTCCTCCTTTTGGGAAGTCGGTTGAAAATAATCATAGATGCATGCAATGTCTTGAACATGGATAATTTCGTGGTTGTAGTGGTACCACAACAATGACTTACGTCGAGGGAAGTACCTATGCAGTGTCTTAAACGACGACAATTGCTAAGTTGTATCACAGGTACCACAAAAACAAGTTAGGTACAATGATGCACTTAAATGACTGCAGTGACAATAACGTAATTCCCAGTGTTGATCCGAGTTCTTTTAAAGAATAAATCAACTACATTACTGTTAGGCATCACTTAAAAGGCGAGAAAAAAGTGGTAAAAGTGTTTCACTCACCTACCTCTTTGGGGATACGGGCGTGAAGATACTTTTTTAAGCAGAAGTTTATAGTCTTTAACACTTTTCACATTATTTTATCTTTAATAAGTTGTGAAAACCTACTAATTAATGAACGTAAATAAAAAGATCTGTTAAGCGGTTGACCCTGCATCCCTTAAACTTCCCGCTAAATTAAAGTATTTTAAGCTTAAAGAAGCAAAAACTTGAGGTATAGATTTTTGAGCTCAGAGTTTAAAAATCTAAGTTTAACGTTTATAAAAGGAAAAATAGAGAAAATTGTGCCTAAAAAATTTCAATTAAAAAAAATGTAGGTCGTCACAGGACGCCCGGCAGATTTGAAACATTCATTATATTATAAGTTTTAGATAACAAAACAAGAGAACTAAGAGAACTATCTGCTAATAAGCAACTTGCTTTACAATATCGTTATCCAAGTATGGTAAAGCTGAAGAGTTTTATTGTTTGATTATAATTATAATTTGATTATAATTTATTAAAATCGATAAACTCTGAAAAACCAGACGGATTTGGATGTTTTTGTGTTTGATTATATTCAAGAGTCAAACTATTTTTTGGTCGATTCAGCTATAATGTTTTTGATCACGCAAACGATGTCTAGGTTTACTGGTGATATATAAAGTGAATTAGTTTTCACCGAATTGTAGAAATTCGTACACACATCATTTTTAAAAGTAATATGTATTTATTCTACAATATAATATTTGAATTTTAGAAAGTTTGATATAGCAGTAATTACTTATAAGTAAAATGGTTTCGTCCGTACGCTTTCTAAAATACTACCATTTTTCATATCGCTAACCAACATCTACTAAATTCAGAACAAATATGTAAATGTTTGATGCTACAAATTTACATACAAACTGTATGTGGGGTATGTTGTACATTTATTAAAACGAGGTCGAATTTCAAACGTAGTTCATATAAAGGTACATTTTATATTTCTGAATCTAGGCTAGCCACCTATCACATTGTGGGACCTAGTATCTTCGGCTAATCGTGGGTGCACTGGTTGTACCTCTGCCTACCTCTACGGGGAAATGGGCGTGAAGATACTTTTTTTCTAGTAGTTCTTGACTTTATTGATTAGTTGATAAATGATTACAAGCAAATATACAGATATAAAAATAAATAGCAATGAATGCCGCTAATGTGCAGAATATCATTGGCGTGTAAAATAAACATTGTACCTATAGGAAATAATACACAGCCAAGGGGAATACCACCATTGACAAATTTGCGGTCAGAGGATGCACCGTTTAAAACAACCTTTAACGTTTGTATGGCGAAAATTCCAGAAAGTTAAAATTTATTTAAGGAATACGAAAATATTTATTCAAATAAACCTTTATTGGCTCTTCAGACGGTTCATCAATTTTACAAATACTAGTGTATCGGAAACGCCACACACGAAGATACGGCGGAAGAAATATACAATGTGTAAAAAAACCATGTCCAATCCACTAATAAATTCATATATTTGCTATTATTTTGAAGATATAGATATAAATAGTATCTTCACATCTGTATCCACGAAGAGGTAGGCAGAGGTACTAGTTCACCCACGATTAGCCGAAGATACCTGGTCCCACAATGTGATAGGTGGTACGGCCACTTTCGACAACCGGGCACTTTTCTCCAATCCCCGGCAACGTTGATTTTATCAGAAAACTGTAAAAACACATTTTTTTAATTGCTTGATCCGGGAATAGAATCCGGGACCTCGTGTGGTCAACAACTGGATATAGATATGTATATCAATTTTCGCCGATGACAGTATGTAATTAATCTATATTATTTTAATATTATATATGCGAAAGTTTGGATCTATGGATGGATGGATGGATGGAAGGATAAATGTTTGTTACTCAATCACGCCAAAACCACTGAACGGATTTGCATGAAATTTGGCACACAGATAGATGATGACCTGG
>DWBA01000451.1:0-13395 GCA_018236825.1 Apodemia zela | reverse complement strand
GTCACGTCTAAAAAGTTTTACTTAAATTCTTTGGGTCACTAAGCATCAAAATTAATAAATAAATTAAATCATGTTACACGTTAATAGTTTTTGCTATAATTTTCACAATTTGTTTTAGATACGTATGTCGTATATCTTTAAGAATAATCTATAAAATCCCATAATTTTATTAATAAACGTTTCTTATAACTAGTGAACTGACATATACCAGAATGACATAATTATTTCTAGTTGATACTGGTTATATTGAAATCAATATTTGTTACGACAAAAACTTATGACAAAGTGCTCTTTGAGAGTTCAATTTATAGTTAATTGTATATATCGTATGCCTAATGATAAACTGACTCAACTCAAAAAAATTAGTTTTGCGTTTCATGTTAATAATAGTTTCGAGTGAATCTGATTTAAGCGTGCGATTTATATACTACCAATAAATTTTGGCTCTTAATATTCGTCACTTGATATTGTATTTTAAGCGAAATGTTTGTTTAAGCTATAGTAAGCATTGCAGATCTTGTTATAAAGCTGCAGAAATTATAATAAAGTTCATTCATTCGTTCATTGTTATAATTTTAAGGGTTCACAAAAGTAAACTTAAACAATCAGTCAACATAAATATAAAAAGTTAGTAGAATTTGCCGATTTGGTTTTACTTCTTTATAAAGAAAAGACCATCTCTACCTTTCCGTCAAACAGCTCATAAGAGACCAAACTTGTGAAGCAAGTAAAGGCAAAACATGTCATCACTATTTTGGTCTAGTTTTACCGAATAGCCCGATACCAATGTAGTAGTACCTAGTGTTCCCGTGCCAATCCCAGCACAAGCGTCAATTTATGTCATTGACGTGTTCTGAGTTAAGGGGAAAGGAAGTCGGTAAACACCATCAACGTCTTATATTAAAAATAGAGTTTGCTTGTATTGAGTTTGCTTTCATTACAATTATTATTGTTGAGCATTAAACAAGGGTTTTTGTTTTAAGTAAAGTATGAACTTTTTTTTTAACGATTATCTTTTTTACTTAAATAATTAAATTAAATTTTACGCCGATTTAATTTTTGACAAAATAAGAAATTGACTATTTATAAATTCAGTTCAAATATTGAAGAAGAAAAGTAAGCGTACGAAAAAAATAATGTGTAAAAGTGATGTGTACTCGCATGAATTAAAACTTAATTTTGTTATAATTTATTAATTAATATTTTAAAGACATAATATTAACACTGTCTTGCATTTTTTCTAAACTCTTGTCTGTATATATGACAACATTAAGACAGGGTTATATTTGGTCAAATTCGTCTGTAGCAGATAAATTTAAGAGTATTAAGATAACATACTTTGTACAAAATGGGTTTTAGAAAATTAAACGATAATCGAAAATATAAATCACCTCGACTTGCTAGTTAATAATTAAGTTTAAGATCATAATTAAAATTGATATAAGTTATCTTAAACTTAAGGGTTATATAATTATAATGTAACACCATTGTACTAAGTTATTGTAGTGTGGGATAATCTAAAAAAATAATTCTAATGTATATAATAATAGGCATTAAATGCTATAATTAAAGTTAAATTAAAAGTTATAGGTGCATAATGTAAAAAATACAAAATGACAGATTTACAAAATGAAAATCATACAAAATATCAGTGTTTTTTTTTATACAAAACCAGCGAAAATGTCCTCGGATAGGATCAGAAATGTGGTGACACTTAGAACGAAATCATTTTGTACATACAAGCAAAACTTTTATATATTCCTTAGATCGATCTAGATATAAAACTATTATTCTCCAACAGTACCTCCCGTGATGTTTTTTTTTTTGTTAATAATTATTGTATCTATGGAAACCACTGTATGGTATCCACGCCACAGGCTTTGCCTAGTGTGGAGTCCAATAGTAATTTAAGCTATTGTAATTTTAATTTCTGAACTAAGTAATAAATCTATTTTATCTTTATCTTTAGTAGTTATTTTACTTTATCGAAATAAACTTGTACTTTTGTGTTTTCTGCTATTTAAAATTGTAAAACTTAAACTGATATTTTGCTAAACTTTCATTTTGTGTTTAACATTATGCCCCTAAACAAAATAAATGTGACACATTAAAGTTATAAGTTATGTAGACAATATTTGTGTAAGTTCTATTATAATAAAAACTATTATTAGAATGTCTATATTATAAGTAAATATTTGTTTTTAAAGCTGTTACATTTTGCTTTTGAACTTATTTCAATTTAATACGTTCAGATCAGCGAGACAAATGACGGTGGTTCTTACGATGCGGACGTAACAATACGGTGACATAAAAATGTGATGCATAAAATAATATATCGTGTGAATCAAGTTTAAAAAATACCAGACAGGTTAAAGTTTGTAAACTATAACTAAGCCGCTCATGACAAATGACACACCTAATAATTTTCTATATAATTATAACGTCAAGCCAAAATTCTAAATCTAACCCAATTACCAAAGGTATCTAATACCTTTCAACGAGAAATTCTTGTACAATTATATATAATCTGAATCCCGGAAACGGCTCCAACAATTTTCATGAAATTTTGAAATTGAAAAAAAAACATGAAATTTCATCTGTAACGATGAACTCATTTAACTGGTTATACGTATGTATATCTAGTGTTCAGTATAATCGACGTAATCGATCACATAGCAAAGAAGAATTTCGCCACTTCGAGCCAGTCGACACTAGCTCAGTGGAAGGCGTCCCGGCTTTAGAGAGACAGTCGCAGGTTCAAATCCCGCGTGTCGATATTTTTCTTTGTTGTTTTTAAAAAAAAATCAAGTTTCCTAAGCACGGGGTGCGTGCTTTAACACAAAAATTAAAAATGTGGGTGTATAATTGTGCCATCTTTTTTTGACTGTACTGTCGGTGAGTTATATCCATTTGTTAAACTGCCGTCTTTCTGTTCGATGGCCTCAAATTCAAACTCAAAATCTTTATTCAAATAATCCTTTACAGGCACTTTTAACTATTCGACATTTTTTTTAAATTACTACCGGATCGAAACATCGTGGTGGTCACATAAAATAGTCCGCGGAAAATAGCAATTTAATCAATTAGTTTTACCTCTTATTTTAATTTTTACATCATAAGATAGAAAACAAGAAGATGGATCTTCTGATGGAAAGAGACAACCATCGCCTATAGGCACCAGAGATGAGCACCAGTGATGCCAGGTGCATTAGTTTATCGGCTACCTTACCCTCCAAACTGGAACACCACATTGACAAGCATCCACGCTATTGCAGCAAGAATAGGTAAGGCGGTGGTACCAAATACCCGGGCGAGACGTTGCGGAACTCTACCACCTACTAGTCACGATATCATCGTGAGATTTATAGCCAATAGGTCGCCTTTTACGACCTGCCTGGCAGAACGGCAGTTGGTCTATTCTTTAAAGGAGCCCGGACCAGCGACACGGGGGTAACGATAATAACCCTCAAAACCTTTAAGCCCGACCCGGTAATTGAACTTGTGATCTCATAATCTATTCCGAATAGGCTAACAATAGCATTTACTCTTCAAAGTGGTACCAAGCCAACACAAGGTAAAATCTGCTTTTAAATAAAAGTGCTAGTAAATCTGCAGTCAATATATCCATTCAAAATATCGTATATCAAAATTATATCTGATATTAGACGATGATATTGAAGAATCATGTTTTTATTTAATCTTCTGCAGAATAACGTAGCCTGTATTTAAGATGATTGATGTAGACTTTTTGTACACATCACAGCCGAGCAATATAGGCTATATATTGTGAAGTGACCAAATAGAGCTACCATAGTCTAAATTTCGCAGGCAATTTGTATGTGTCGTCGTTATACAAACGGCGTCGTCATTTTATCAAAGTAAATGCCCAATACAAATTGCCGAAGGCAAATTGGTGATGACATAAGCTGCGTCAATGTTAACTATCAACTCTGAGGTCGCCAACGGTTGACGGAGCGGGGCTTCTTTTACAAGGTGTGGCACCTAAAGGTAACCTAACAAACCTACTTATTTTTTATGTAAAAAGTCGGGATAGGGTTCTAGTTCTAAATAAACTACCTATTGACATAACAAGTAATTTAAACAATATGCCACGGCAATGGGAGATAATACTGCAATTTTTTCACGCCAGAGTGCAGCACTTTCGGAACGGTAAACTGTTCGTACCGTTCCTTTTTACCAAATCCTTTTCCTCTTCAAACTCGCATCAAGTAGTCGAAGCAGTTTTTTTAAATTATACACATATAATAGGCCGTAGGATGTCATTTTATTATATTTAAAACAATTTAGTTCTCTTTACTAGTCTGTGCTTGAAACGTTGTGATTATATTATACTCTTCACATTAACTACAAAAATCTATTTACGTATATCGATTACAATGACAGCGGTATGTTTACGTTTTGTACTGATGGCGCCCTCTGCGCCGAGCTTTGCGTAAAACCTATTTGTTAACAGCGGCGGTAAATGTCATGCATCCATATAATGGCATTTTACATTCGGCGTGAAGGATTTTCTATAAAACGTATTTATCTTTGTAATCTGACGACGCCGTTTGTAAACGGACGAATTATGGAATTTGTCTGCGGCATATACATCATCAGTAAAATATACCGCCTTATTGGCAGATATATTATCAAAGATCTTTCATGAACTTATAACAAAGCCTATATTCTGTAATTTTTAGTTTTATGAAGCTACATATAAATATTATATGTAGCTTCATACACCATTAATTGTTAGTCTTCTTTGACCGATCTGAGCCAAAAAAGCTTGCCAAAGAAGTATTTTGAACTACTTGTTCCTCGCAACTTCGTTATAACATTACTTATCTATACTCAGTCGAGCCCTGTATCACTCTTGAATGCTGTAGCTCTGTAAAGGTGAATTTTTTAAATCGGTCCTGTACTTTTTGAGCCAATTCGTTACAAACATACTTACATACAAATCTTTCCTCTTTATAATATTAATATAGATATAGATCATCAGTTGTTTATATCATTATATTTATCACATCACACTTCATAATATTATATGTATCATCAATACAAATAATATTATGAAGCGGGGTAAAGCTCTGTGACTGTAATACAAGCTCAAGCAGCTTAGTACAGTAGCAGACGCTAAGTACTACTTAAATATATTTAAAAAAACTCGTGTAATAGAACTATTAAGACTGTACTTCAATTGTAATGATTTTTATAAATAAGTTTATGCAATGTTTATGTATGTTCCAAAATAATATTCCAAAATGCGACAATACAATATGGAAATCATTTCAGTGACTGTTACCAAATGTACAAATTGTTTAACCGCAAGCCACTTAAACCACTAATAGCAACATCAAATAACATATTTTAAGCGAATTTACTAATTATAATAACGCTTTAATATTCGAATGTAACTAAAATTCATTGAATACTTGCTATTTTGCTGACATAATTTTATTATAGCGTATTTCAATGACCGTTGATTTAACTAAAATCATTATAGCTTCATTAAAGTGTAATTTAAAAACTTATTTTTAATATTTAACGGTCTTGGTAATATTTTGATTGTTAGTCAGCATTGATACTGTCTCGTAGTCGTCGATCTCATATACGCACTTGCGTAGACTTCACCAGACTTCTTAGAGAGAAAATATGGGCGTCTTATCAAAACGAAGCTATTCACAAAAATTCAGCTAGTTATTATTCAAATCGCCTCTGGTCTAGTGGTCTGGTGTCTGAGTTGACCACACGAGGTCCCAGGTTCGATTCCTGGGTCGGGCAATTTAAAAAAAAAAAGTGGTTTTTTTATTCAGTTTTTTGATAAAATAAACGTTGCCCGGGATTGGAAAAGTGCCTGGTTGGCGATAGGCTAGCCACCTAACAAATTGTGGGACCGATTATCTTCGGTTAATCGTGGGTGCGCACTGGTTGTAACTCTGCCTACCTCTTCGGGGATACGGGCGTGAAGATACATTACTTTATTATTCAAAAATACAAAAGAGCCTGGGACCGTGGTCTAATAGGAAACAAACAATAATAGACGCTCTGGTATGTAGCGATTTTCCAATTTGTCAATAAGTGAACTTTTTTTTATAACCTAGGATAGCAAACATGCTGATAAGTCTCGTGGTGGAAAGAGACAACCACCACCTATAGACATCAGAGATGTTAATTCTGCGTTACTATCCGTGTGTCAGGGATGGAATTCCAAATGCATGAGTTTACCGGCTACCTACACTCCAAACCAGATCACGTAAGTGACAAGCACAAACGCTATTGCGGCAGGAATATGTAGGAAATGAAAAGCCCTCTTCAACTAACTTCATTCTGTAAATTTTGTATCGGTTTCGTATAGACATGCATCATAAAACATCATTTTAATTTTTTTAAAGAAGTATAACTCCAATAATTATTATAAGAAAAGATATAAATTAAAAAACGTAAAAGTTTTTTAGAATTCTTTTCCATTAAAACGACTTCTACGTCGCCCCGTTTGCTATTTACGTCAGGTGTTCCAGTAGATTTTAAGTAGGCTTTGAAAAATTCACGAGCGTAAGTGCTCCTTGGAAACTCTTAACGTTTCTTAAAAGATGAGAAAATAAATGGGTTCTACCGCTCCGTTATCTATTTACCTTGCTAAAGTGTTATGATGACCATTACGCTTATTGCCGCGGGTTTGTTTTTAACTAGCTTCTTTGGTGGTTTTACTCGTTAAATATTTAAAAAACTTACATATTATATGTTAGCGGAAATACTTCTTGAAAATTTTTAACATATCTTAAAAGATGAGAGAGAAAATAAATGTGTTCCAACGCTCTGTTATCGGTTTACCCTGCTAATGTGTTATGATGACCATTATACTTATTGCCACGTGTTTGTTTTTAACTAGCTTTTTTTGGTGGTTTTATTCGTAAACTATTTAAAAAACTTACATATATGTTAGCGGAAATACTTCTTGAATACTTTTAACATATCTTAAAAGATGAGAGACAAAATAAATGTGTTCCTTGCTAAAGTGTTATGATAAACATTACTTTTAATGCCACAGGTTTTTATTAACTAGTTTTTTTGATGGTTTTACTCATAAAATACAAAAAACATTCAAATATGTTAAGGGAAACATGTCTTGAAAACTTTTAACATATCTTAAAAGATGAGAGAGAAAATAAATGTGTTCTACCGCTTTGTTATCTGTTTATCGTGCTAAAGTGTTATGATAACCATTACGTTTATTGCCGCAGGTTTGTTTCTAAGTAGCTTTTTTGATGGATGGTTTTACTCATAAAGTATATAAAGAAAAACATACAAATATGTTAAAGGTAACTGTTATAGTGGTTGTGGTTTTAGTGAAATAAATTAGGCCACTAGTAACAATGAATAACTTTATTTAACACAATATTACATTTTACTGCGTCACTACTATACAGTACGAAGGAGGCCATGACAGTTTGTGATCGAGTGCGAATAGACAAGAGCGGGAACTTCCTTTGACAAAACTAGACAGAGGGCACTGCGTGTACAACATTGTACAGATTAAGAATATAATATTTACCACAGATTACAACACGCCTCCTTAAATTTATAATCTTAATCTTATACATAAACAGTAAACATAATATGCTGTGTATACTAAATTAATCTTAAGCCTAACCTATTACTCAAAAATTTGGTTTTATCTAAACTTTTAGTTAACATGTCTGCTAAGTTGAATTTTGAATCAATCTTTACAATATCAATTATACCTTTCTCATAGTTTTCATTAACATAATGATATTGCACTTCAATGTGCTTTGAATTTTTTGTAAAATTGCCATATTTAGCAATCAAAATTGCACCTGAATTATCTTCATACAATTTTATTGGCTTATCAAATTTTATATTAAATGATTCACTTAACAAGTTTCTAATGAAAAGCACCTCTGTCAGCGCTTCTGACATAGCAGTATATTCTGCAAATGTTGAACATTTAGTTACTGTACTTTGTTTATGTGTTCTCCAAAAGATTAAGTTTTTAAACAATCTAATTACAAAACCTGTTGTAGATTTTCTATCTATATTATCTCCTGCGTAATCAGAATCTACCATACAATCTAATATTTCAGTATTTACGTTATCATAGTATGTTAATTTTAAATCTTTAGTCTTGTACAGATATTTTAAAATTCTCATTGCATATTTGTAATGTGTTCGGTCATAACAACTTTGAAAACGACTTAAATAGTTAACGCTAAATGCTATATCTGGTCTTGTACCTGTACTAATATACAACAATTCACCTATTAAATTTCTATATTTTATACTACCATCTACTTCTCTAGCTTGTTCTAATTTTAAGTTTGTTTCCATCGGAGTATCATATAGCTTAGTATTTTCTAAATGATACTTCACAGCCAAAGATTCAATATATTTTGTTTGACTTAAAGTCATTTTATTTCTATCATCACTATAATCAATATCTATACCAATATAACTTTTAATTTTTCCTAGGTCTTTCATTGCAAATCTTTCCATTAGACTAGTTTTAACCTTTTTAATTTTACCTTTATCTTTACAACAAATTAATAGATCATCAACGAATATTAGTATATATATTGGATCTTTGCTTGCTTTATTTACATATAAACAGTAATCATAGTTACTTCTAACAAAATTTAACTTTTCAATATACATATTTGTTGAAACAATCATACCATACTCTAGGGCTTTCTCTGAGACCATAGAGTGCCTTGTTTAATTTGTATACTTTATTATCCTCAGTTTCATAACCTTTCGGTTGATTTATAAACACTTCTGATTTTACACAACCATTTAAAAATGCTGTCTCTACATCCATTTGCTCTATGAATAAATTATTTTTACAACTGTATGATAGTAAAATTTTTAATGTCTGCATTTTTCCTACTGGTGAATAAACATTTTCGAGATATTCCTTTTGCTGGAATCCTCGTACAACTAATCTAGCTTTATAAGCATTATTACTTTTCCGTTTAAAGACCCACTTGACATCAATAACCTTTTTGTCTTTTGGCCGTTCAACAATTTGCCATGTGTTATTTCTATTTAAGCTATTTATTTCTGAATCCATTGCTATTTGCCATTTTTTAGAATCTTGGAAGTTCATTGCCTCCTCAAACGTTGTTGGTACATTTGCATCAATGTAATTTACATAAATAAAATGTGATACTGGATTACCGTATCTTACAACTGGACTTATCTTTCTTTTTGACCTTTCTTCTATTACAAATTTATCCCTATTGTTATTTAAATTATCATCATTAACAAGATCATTAGAACTAGTGTCATCATTCGCATCTATGAAGTCTTCATCAACATCGGTTTTTAATATTTCTTTATTTAAATTAGAAGTGATGTTATTTTCCAAATCCCTATCCTTTTCATCATCAAGTTTTTCTAAACAAATTAATTGAGTATTTTCTTCGACTACCTGTACATGTCTAGCATTAATTATTCTATTATTTAATAAAACTCTATAACCGTTTTCATTATAACCTACTAACACTCCCAGTTGGGCTTTATCGTCCCATTTACTCTTTCTTAAAGCTTCTGGAACCCTGACATAAACTCTACTTCCATAAATCTTTAAATGCTCTACATTTGGTTTAATACCGAAAAATATTTCATAAGGAGTTTTGTTTTCTACCGTATTAGCGATTGTACGATTTTTTAAGTATGCTGCTGTTTTTATAACTTCAGGCCAATACCTTCTGTGAAGTTTAGCTTCTCTCATTAAGCATCTGCCTACATCCATAACAGATCTATTATACCTTTCCGCTACTCCATTTAATTCATGGACGTAGGGTGGACATGGTAATAATTCTATACCCTTTTGTCTAATAAAATTATAAATATCTCTATTTAAATATTCTTTGCCATTATCGCACTGTAACTTTTTTACCCTTTTATTAAATTTATTTTCTACCAAATTAACAAATTCTATAAAACAATTAGCAGTTTCTGATTTGCTTTTAATACAAAAAATTCTGGTACACTTACTATAGTCATCTATAAATGTCAAAAAGTATTTTTCTCCACCATAACCAGTTGTCCTATGCGGACCGTTTAAATCAGTATGAATCAATTCTAAAATTTCAGTAGCCTTGGTTCTATTATTTTCAAAAGGAACATTTGTCATTTTACTTTCGATACAATTAGAACATTTCATTACCATGCTTTCTATCTTATCTGGCAAACCTTCTACTAATTTATTATTTATCAACTTATTTAAGTATTGAAAATTTACATGACCAAGTGCCCTATGCCATTTTTCTTTATCGGTTAATTTTATTGTGCTTACATACATGTTCTTATTATATATATTTGAAACAAAACTTTTTATACAATACAAATTGTCTATTTTGCTAGCAACGGCTATTAATTCCCTTGATTTATTATAAATTTTTGCATTTTCATTTTTTGCTACTATTGTGCAGGTTTTGGTTATCTTAGAAAAACTTAACAAATTTTGCCTAATACCTTTTACAAAATAAACATTTTTCAGATCAATGTATTTTTCATTATAATAGTTCTTGAAATAAATTTTTACAGTACCTACTTTGGTCGCTTTTAACATTTTACCATCAGGCAGTTTCACATCAACGGGAATATTTAAATCTACATAATTATAGAAAAACTTATCATTCTTTATAATATGGTCAGTGCACCCACTGTCTAACAACCAATTTATTTCACTACTATCATTCTTCCCTTCGCTACACCCTATTACTTGATTTACTGCTGGATTGCATACCTGAGCTGTCCATGACTCTGTTGCGAAGCCGTCTGACTGAGTGCTTGACGACTCACCTCTGGGATGACCATGACCTCTGCCTCGTCCACGACCTCTGGAAAATCCACCTCTGTTGTAACCTCTCTGTAGTACTTGCTGGCGTTGACTGTTTGGGTATCTTCCTTGGTAGCTTTGCTGTCTTTGGGCATTTTTCTGAACATAAAAACAATCCTTCCTGAAATGGCCGGTTTTTCCACATTTAAAACATTGTGCTTGGGTTTTTGTTGTGAAAGTACTCATATCACATTTTTTTTCTGTGTCACTAGTAGTCATATTTTTCTCTTTTATTTTAGACTTGACATAATCTACTGTTCTTTGTTCTTCTGGAATTACATCGATGAAATCTCCAATATAACTATAACTTGGGGGTAAAGCTCTGAGTAAGTATCTCATCTTCTCGGGCTCATCTATGGTACCGCCAGCCATTTTAAAATCATTTGTTGCTTTCTCAAAATCAACAAAAAAATCTTCTATCGTATTGTAATTATTTAGTTTAATCTCCTCAATTTTTCCTCTACATATTATTTGCATAGCAGTAGACTGAGTTAAATACATCTTGTCAAATTTTTTTATCATTTCATAGGCTGTTGTACATTCAGCTATATATTCTAATTGTTTGTCTGAGATTGTGCTCATTATTATAGTCCTAGCCTTTAAATCTATCTTTTTCCAAACCGCCTTTTCATGTTCATATTTTGTAGGCATCACGCCAATGGCGGGCTCGTTACATTCTTTATATTCAAGTAAAGTTACTAACCTTAATTTCCAGCTTGAATAATTCACACCATCAAAAATGGGTATCATAATATCATCTATTCTTGCTTGTTTAGCCATTATAGTGTCTTTTAATTGTATTCTTGACTTCTGGTATAGATGCATAAAAACTTTGCAGTTTCCACGTGGCCACGCTTTCTTGATGTCGATGTATTTCACTTATTAACCACCCAACCACGCTCTGCTACCATGTTATAGTGGTTGTGGTTTTAGTGAAATAAATTAGGCCACTAGTAATAATGAATAACTTTATTTAGCACAATATTACATTTTACTGCGTCACTAGTTCACTACTATACAGTACGAAGGAGGCCATGACAGTTTGTGAACGATTGCGAATAGACAAGAGCGGGAACTTCCTTTTGACTGTGCTTTTGACAAAACTAGACAGAGGGCACTGCGTGTACAACATTGTACATATTAAGAATATAATATTTACCACAGATTACAACAATAATATTAATATAGAAATATAGATTGAAAATGAGCACTTAAAAGAAATGATGTATTTTTTAATGTTTAATCTATGTCTCTACCACCTAGTAGCCACACAGCCAATTAGTCGCCTCTTACGAAATGCCTGGCAGAACGGTCTATTCTTCAAAATGAGCCCAGAGCAAAACGTGGTATTTTTATTAGGTATACCACCCGTGCGAAGCCGGGATAAGCTGCTAGTTTGTAATCAATGTTATCTATGATAACAGAAGCTTCATGAAATTCTCTAAAATCTTACGCAATACACCATTTCGTCAAAACGGCAGATTTTCTAAATTTTAGCTCCCAATTTATCCACATTGCTTCAGTGTTTCCATGTCACAGTTTTTTTTACATTTTTTTATCTGTTTTCCACCATTGAAGTGAAAAAAAAAAAAACATTTTTCCTATCATCTAATTCAATACGCCCTCGAGTAAATCCCCGTTTAGCATCTTAGGCTCCCCTATCATAGTGGGAGGGCGAAAAAAGCATTATCTTCTATCTTACTCACTTATTCACTTTTCATATTATGAGATTTAAAAAACGTATGATTCTAAAACATTGTATTTTACATAAACCTTCGACCACAACGAAGGCAGCAAAAAAAGAATTAAATTAACCGCCCCGTTGGTCGAGTTGGTTAGCGAACTTGACTACGCATCAATGGGACTCGGGTTCGATTCCCGACAGGTACAAATTTATGTGATGAGCATAGATATTTGTGTTTCTGGGTTCGGGTGTTAAATATATTTAAGTATTCACGAGTATTATGTATTTCTATGTATTAGTATCGTTGACTAAGCTCAGAGATCCTTTATACTAGAAAGTTGGGATTTGGCATGAATATACAAATTAGTCATGGCAAATTGGTAAGATAAAATCTAGAAAAATATTTTATTTAGGGTAGCTCCTATACGTGTTAAGTAGGGATGTCAATTTTTTTTCTCGCGTACCTCATGGTGTGGGGTATCGTTGGATAGGTTTTAAAAAAAAATGTAGATTTGAGTAGTCGTGGCTACAACTACGTTAAAGTTAAACACCCATCATCGCGATAATTGAAAGCATTTCCCGTTAGTGCCCTAGCCCCATAGCCCCAGCACAACGCTAATAAGTTTACGTTCGAATTCGGGTGATAGATTAGTGATAAGAACGGGTGATAGCACAAAATATTTTTGGTGATATTATTAATAGATAAGTTTATTAGTAAAGACGTCTGATGATAGTATTAACATTGATATATTACAAGAAGATACGCCACTAACGCACCAAACGTGTGCCGTGAATTGGTCCTAATTGTGACCATTGCAGTCAATCGAGCTGTGACCTATCATTG
>DWBA01000450.1:0-13397 GCA_018236825.1 Apodemia zela | reverse complement strand
CCCGTACGGCGCACCGCGCAGCCCCCCCCCCCCCCCCCCGCACCCCCCTTGCTATCTTACGGAGACGGGGCCCACCCACACCCGCGCCGCCGCCCATCGCGCCCAATGTGTTCGATATCAAACCCCTCGAACGCGGTGTCACCAAACGCAAAAACGTCATCACTATAGACGTGCGACCGGAAATTCGCGACCCCCGCCAGGACAGGGAAAGGCAGGAACGACCGGACAGGTCGGAGCGGCCGCGCTCTCGCAAAAGGCCCGACGAGCGACGCGCCGATAGAGAAAAAGAATTAAAATCGGAAAAAGAAAAACTCGAAAAAGAAAAAGACAAAGAAAAACCTGAAAATGACATAAATAAAAAAGTCGACGAATATATCGACCGTCTTCAAATATCTGACCCTAAAAAGATCAACAAGTTACCGCCGATTCCAAAAATAAATCGAGAAGATAAAGAAGATCCTCCTCCTAAGAAGAAAAAGGAGGTGTCTCTTCGTGATAAAAAGAAACGGAAAGAGGGCAAAGATAGTTCGAGTTCCTCTCCCGAGAAACGTCCAAAACCGAAAGAAAAGAAAGTAAAAGTTAAAGAACCGGTTGAGGTGGAGGAGAAACCGGCCGAACCGGAAGTCGTCGCGTTCAAGGAACTGAAAAACTTCCATAGGGAACGCTACATGAGGAGAAACAAGGAAAAATCGGAGAGTCCCGAAAAAATGGAGAAAGAAGAAATCAAGCCCCCTGTAGAGTCTAAAAGTAAGATATTATATTCTAGAAAGCGAGGGTAGATTATTAAGGATGTTCCGCTATATCTGTGATATTAGGCTGTAAGTGCGACAACACTTGTGGAAATAAAATGTTTTTTGAACTCTTGGAGTGTTATATTATAGCTGGGAGCTTGCACCCTTAAGAATAATTTTTAAAATGATATATGCACTTTTTTGTTTCTCTGATTACAATTAATATTTAGTAAACTGATAGGGTCTTATAGATTTAGTTAATGATTTAAGTACCAAAACTAGTAAAATGAAAGATTTTCTATCACCATTTTAAATAGCATAGTTTCTAGCTTTAAAATCATATTAATTATATATAACCTATGATGACTAAATATTGAGATATTCTAGTTTTCTATTCACCACCATTATGTTGATTTTTCGAGAGGTGGATAAAATCGTTTGGAGTGGAATATCTAACCTAGAGTTTTATCTCTCTGTTGCACAAACTCTACTCAGATAGAATCAGTGTGGAATGCTCAAATAAGATTCCTAAACAGATACAAAATCATTTACTTTTTCTGACACAACTTTCACAACCCTTTAAAACATTTTACAGTTTACATTTTTCTATTAACTGGTGTTGGTTTATTAATCTAAACTCTACCATAATTATTATTGAAAAATTAAGTATTGATGGATAAAAGTTTGACAATAGCTTTTTACCAAAAAACTTGGTTGACAAATGTAGGAAGAAAATAAACGGTTTTGTCTTTGCCTATTTATATATAGATTTTATGAGTTAATACATTACATAAAAAGGCAAATACTAACCAGAAATAGCTTAGAAACTCGTTTAGTGACGGCTATAAATTTTCGATACTTACAAATCCACGCCTAATCTTCAGACACTAGTTGAATCGGGTTCTTTGCATCATACTGCAAGGACCCAATTCAAACGAGTATTTAAGTTTATCAGAACCTAAGATAAATAGAATTTAGCCTTAAAATATCAGGACATATAGTTCGCCGATTTGATGTTTCTACTTACGTCATATCACCAGTATATAAACGTAAGTATAAATCCTTCCTCGAAGAGACAAGCGTTCTTAGCATATTTTGGTCACAACAACGATTTATTTATAAAAAATGTTTTTCTGAAATATCAAGATTTGGATAAGATTGCTTCAGTAGAGGAATTATTAGTGAAAGAACTCGAAAATGGAGAAGACCCTTAGAGATTTTTCAGCTTAAACGACCGTGAAAGGCTTAAAAGGCAAAAATTATAAGTATTTCTTGTGTCAAATTAACTAGCTTAAGTTTCCACGAGATGTAAAGTGAGTTAATGCGTCAATGATAACGTGACATGACATGTGTGCGCATGACATGTGTGCGCATGAATATGTGACGACGAAGATTTCAAGAAACCTAAAGCTAGTTGTGCATGAACCAACAAATTAACGCAGATGCACCGCGATTCGTCACTGCATCGCAGAGCTTGTTCCACGTTTGTCCGTGAAGTGAAAAGGATTGTTTTCAGTCTATTTGTAAAAGAAATCACCATAACTGTCTCCGATTTCTAGGCGTTCTGGATGCAGCATGAAATTGGCGGCTTGGCGGCCAAAAATGACCAGTTGTGGCAGTACGAACGCAGTGGTACGACAGAAAATTGCTTCATTACCAGTAAAGTATGTCAAGTCTTTGCGCATTTTTTACAGCAATTAGATATATTAAATGTGACATGGTAAATTTTATGCTGGAAATTGAAAACCGAAAACTTGAGATATGTCAGCTGCGCTGATATTACTATGGAAATGTATACTTAGTGACAAATACAAAGCTGATTTAAATCAATAGAGAAACTGTCAAAACGATGCACTAATTACACGCACTTTTCGATTGAGGCGTAACACGTATAGGCACAGGCCAGAGGCAGGATTCGGCTGCAAAAAGTATTGACTATAAATTACTTTTGGAATGTACTGAGAGTCTATTGGAGTTGTAAAGAATTTTTGACAAAACAAAACAAAAAATGATGTTAACCTTTGAAGGAGCCTGTGTGGACGCAATTGATAAGTACAAATGCCATTTTTCATCATTCATTCTAATAAGAATTAGGTTTCGGTTCTTTTAGCAGTGTTGTAGAATTATAAATAAGAGTAAACATATTTTTAGGTACTGTAGTACACTTCTACTTTGCATCAGGCAGACTGTAAGATAGCTACGTACTCAAGGACTACGTAATCAAGGAATAACCACAATACTCGTTACGCTGCCTACTATTCCAGACATGAAACTAACGATGACGCCAACTCACAATTCCCACGCTTAAACAATACACTTACTTTGCAGTTTATGGGTATGAGTCGAATATATTGTAACGTTAGTTACGTTTTCTGCGTGTATGATTGAGCATACTGAACTACAAAGATTGTTTTACTTAATATAAAAAATGCTATGTTATCTTTTCAATCAACTGGGACAAGTCGATATTTGCAGGAATGCTTCAGACACCATTTCCATACTTTTATAGTCTTCACAACTATCATGTTTGTTAGTTTTTTATAACAAATATTAAACAGAGTTAACACTGGGAGGGTTAGGTCAATTAGTTCAAAGCAAAATTCTTGGTCAGTTCCAGTTTCGCTCTGGTCTTGTCTTGTGCTGTAAAGCGAGTATCGGGTATGTCAGGAACGTTAATGAAGTTTCCTACCTTCTATACTTTTTTACTTTCGTGCCCTTGCAAACATATTCCGATTGATTTTTTATGGTGGTTGTAGTGGACAAAAAAGTGTGTGTAATAATAATAAAAAAGGACAAACTTGGAGAACTAGGGAAGAAGACGTAAATAATGGTAATGAAACCATCTTAGCTCTTCTTTGCTATTATAAGGAATGAATACCCTTCACAACCATCCACATAATATTACTGTTTAATTATTTGACTGATTAACCTAAAAGTCAAAATTTTACCATGATAGACTTCCTGTATACGTGAAATCACTTGATCTAAGTCACTTTTGCGCATGCCAGTAGACCTAGGTATCTGAAATGGGGGCTGTTTTGCCAATCTTCAAATGATTTTCGATTTAATCATCTGAAGTTATGGGTCGATTTCTTTGATTCGTCTTAATCGCTAGGCCTGTTGAAATTTAATATAGTAGTTTCGGGCCTTAGATTTAAAGTTTTATTGCGTAGTTTAGGTCAGAGCATTTAATTTTTTTTTGAGAGAGAGAATGCCGCTTGTATTTCTTGAGATATTACAGTTTGAATGGAAATGGAATAGAATTTTCGTAATGGATATGAAAAGCACTCACGCAGACAAATCATAGAGGCGATAAAAGTCAGATGTCAAAATGTTGGGAGGTATTGGAAGGGTGTCTAGTAGCTACATAACCTGATACTGGTTTGCTAGGATTCGTTGAGCATACCGAAAGTACAAGGCACAGGAAATATAACAGCAGATATTCGAGATACGTGCGTTTAAAAAATTATATGGCTCTGGATTACATATCAAAAATATAATATGTCTGTTGCTATTTGTTAATACCTATAGGACTGTACCGTATCACGTCTACTTTAACACTTCGCTCAATTCCAAGAGTCTATTTTTTAGTTCGAGTATGATTAATTCTTATACCCCATCCCAGAGGATGTAGTCACTTTTTCTATATTAGTTGCGCCTTTATTTCTGGCATAATGTATTAGAAACTTTGACAATCTACACTAGATTAATAATGTTTGATTTCTTGCACCAAATGAATTCTGTCAATAATCTGAGGCGCGGGGAAAAGGATCACGGTGCTTCCATTGGATAATTCAAAATCGGTATTTTGACGCGCGTGTTTACAGCACACTGAATTGGTCGGTACTAATTCGTTCTGATTATTTTAAGATTTATTAGTCTTATAAAACATCGTTGAAAGAATTGGTCTGTTATTAGATCTCAAGTCTGTTTGCTCAATGATTAGAAACAAAATTTGCATAGCTATGCTTAAAAGATAATGAGTAAAAATGACGAAGAGCGTTCGCAGCTGATCAGACCATGCAGAAAGAACAGCACGAAGAATAGGCAGAATGAATCGGACGTCAATAGGCTCTTTAGTTTGTCATGATTCACCGATTTGTCGCTTGGTGATCCCCAGTCGAATTTTCAACTGACTTTCTCAAAAGGATGAGGTTCTTAATTCGGCTGTATTTTTTTATGGTTGCCTCGGAACTCTAACCTGATTTTGAAAATTCTTTTTGTGTAATTGAGGTTATACTTCCCGCTTGGCCGCATTTAAATTTGACGAAGAACTGATGAAGGGTTCCTGAGATACAGGAAATCGGGAGTAGGTTTTTGTAGTTTTACTGTTTATTTTACTGATTTAGCTGGCACAGCTTGATATAATTTAAACAATATCAAGCTGTGACGGATATTGCTTGTTCCTTATGACAACAGGGACTTACAGCTGTACTGCACACAAAACCGCCACTAATCTCTGATTACGACTGAGATTTTTTTTATAAATATACAGTGTGCCCCGGAAATGCCCTTAAAAGCCGAACGTCGGTCATTGTCTTCATTGTGTAGATGGAGTAAAATCTATAAAACCAAGTAAATTCTTACGTTTTTAGAAGATATAATGTTTATGTTTACCAATAAAATTACACAACCTCACGAGCCCAACCCTAACTAGTGACCATTTTGTAATTGAAGAGCGAGATAGAATCATAATCTTTGCTAAGACGACGCCATTCGTTAGAATCTTAGTCTTTGCTAAGACGACCCCATTCGTTGACTTAGGGTTGCTTAAACCGATAACATTTAATAGTGTTTTTTAATTTTGAATAAAAGCAAAAAAAAATTTTTTTTTAGGGTTACATTTTTTTAAATATTTTTTACATAAGCTTCATAATGAGTATAACCGCTTCGTCCCGGCTTCTTATAGGCTTACTGGGGCACACTGTATATAAAAAACAATAATACAAGACATTTCACAATAATTGAATGAGTTGGTGTATTTCACATGGCAAAATATAAAACAAGTGATTTGTTTGCCACAAAATTGAACATTGAAAAATAAATATCACATCGGTTCTCTTGCGTGGGAGGCAGAGTGAAACGAACGTTGGTAGGGTTTCGGTTTACCAGGACGCACCGGTTTGTCAATGTCAATGAGATGGTTGTTACATTTAAAAATAAAATTATTGCAATTATAAATGTAATAAGATTTTATTTGACTTAATAAAACCGTTTGGTTATTGCGGGATAATTTGTTCTGCCTGGGTATATTTTAATAAAGTTATTTATAATTTGTTGGTTGACAAATATACCAATACTATTTTAGTAAAAAAAAATGTAAGCCACTTCAATGGTCTAATTGTATAGTTATCAGTACGTTTCTTGAGCGCTAGCCTTGGCTTGCGCAGAAGTGAAATAATATAACATAATAGTCATATTATGACGTCCGTAATACGGTTTGTTTAGCCGGGCGCCAAGCGATCCCCACTCCGGACCCGAGCGCCCAAGAGCCGTGCTGAATTCAGAACCTCACGCGTCTTGAACAAAGTCGGTATAGTTTACCGACTTTGTTCTAGATGCGTGAGGTTCTAAATTCAAATCCCGGGTCGGGGAATTCGTTAAAATATGTTTTTCACAGCGTTTCCCTCTAGTCTACTACTTATTTCATAACTCATAACTTATAATAATTTGATTCCATATTATACTTTGAAACAAATTCCAAATTTATTCACTTTATTGTTAATTTACTGTTTTATTATTTAATTTTTTAGTTTTTATTTAATTAGGTTGGTTTTGTGTTTGTATGTTTATTTATTTGACACGCTCAGAAGCCCAAATGGGTTGGTGGATTTAAGCTTTCGAGTTGTCAAGGGATTCGTCATGTGAGTATGACATAGGCCATATAATTTTACCAGACTACGCTAGAAGATGCGTTGTTTTTTTATCGAGTCCTAGTCAAGTTATAATTTTTATAATTGTTATAAAATGTATTCGGCATCCACGAGGTCGATTTGTGTGGTTTAGTATAAGAAAGAAAGAAGCGATAGTCGTTACCAGGCGGCGAGGGGACCATTATATTTTTGTTAGTAAGGTGGGTACTTATCTACCGACAAATGGATGAATCTCCGTCAATCGGAACGTCTGTTTCTTTTTGATTCACTGCCTACCCTGGAAGGGAATCGGTGTACTCATATTTTGTTTTGTTTTTAATATTATGTAATGGTAATATTATAAAAAAGGGTCAAACGCACTAGCTATCTACTAAAAACAAATCAAGGCGTCTATTTTTCAGAAATTTCCTCCTTTAGAATCCTCAGTATCTCTTAGAGTTATTACTTTGAAGCATTTAGGGCTCTTACAAACATCAACACGATAAAACGTCGCGTCGTGTTACGACGCAGTGTAATATATATGAAAATCGTGAATTAGGAGGGGGAGGAGGGTTACACAAGTGACGTGCATTTTAACCTTCTCACTAACTGGCAAACCGGTGAATCTTGGCGAAATAGAACGTCCATTAACGTTTCCAAACAAAATTTACAATTAATTCTGTATTTGAATATTGATTGATAATACAAAAATTATAGTGCACAGTTTCTATTAAATCTAAATATAAATTTAGAACTATCTGCTTTTATCTTTTCGGCTACACTTCTTAGCAAAATACTGTAAGAAAATATTTATAGAAGCAATTAATTTATGTTTTGCATTTGCTATTACTTTTGGATTAGCCCAAAAACCAAGTGCAAATCGACCTTCCTTAAACCCCTGAATATCTCAAGAGGTTAAGCTGGCCTTGTTAAAGTCGAACCTTCAGTGAATATAATTATTTGTATGACTTCTTTCTCGGTCAATATAGGAAGTTTCTTAAACTGTATAATTAGTTCCCTACCATTGTAACGTAGTATATAGTAGCTTGAATTTAGCTTAGCCGATCAAGACCCTATTCCGTAAGTGATCTGGCGTAAAGATTTGAGAGAGAGAGATGTATATGTATAGAAATTGTAGATATTATTTAGTATCTACATACATTTGTATAGTATAAAAATAGATATTTATACAATAGTAGAATCATATACCGAATTTAAATATCCAGGAATACCTCAAAGCAATTGTTAGATTTAAAATGCCTTTTTGTATCTTTGCTACGGCCTACGGCGAGAATATACTGTCTAATTTAGTGTCGAAAGTACCTATAATCTGAAATATATATGAAAAAGTGCTAAACTATTCTTTCCTTTGCCGTTGTGTTAAGAAGCTATGTATGTTTAAGTAGTTAATTATCCCAAATTGAACTGTTATACTAAATCGTGCTATGAATGAATCACCTCGAAAACTGCTAAGGAAGTTGTCTTCACAGCACAGGTTTCATCTATATTTTTCATGTTTAACCCAGCGAAGTTTTGCTGCTTAAAATATTTCCATAATATTGATTTCTGAAAAGATCTTCGATTTCTTTATGTGCACAGTCCTCTAGTATGATCCTGACGTTGGATCGTTAGTGAAAGATGACTTGAATGAAAGAATCTTTAGTGGAAAACGCCATTTGAAAACTTTTCCTTGATTGATTTTCGTGGAAGATATGACGTTCATACTTAATGATGTATTTTCAATTATTGTCATATATAAAGTTAAGGACTTTTTAACCAATGTCTCGAAGTGGAGTCTACTAAATTTAGACCAATAAAACCCTAAAAAGACCAAGTCTATACGATAACCTGTTTACCTATAAGAAATCACCTACAATAGAATATATATACAATACGATAAAGACATGATCTCCTCGTTTCGAGAGTACCCGATGAACTGCTTCACCCAGCTTTAAATTTTTTGCTATCTACACACCAAGTAACCTTCTGGTGAACCTATAGATGCTAAAACTAAGCTGGCGTCTAAGAAGCTTGGATGTCACGAACAGGGCGAAACAGTACTTCATGCTAGCCGGCCGTTTGCGATTCTATCGGTCGCAAATTAGGCCTCACTCAGAGTATTGTTCTCAACTTAGGGTAGAGGCTCCACAATACCAACCCCTTACTCTTGACTGCATGTAACGCAGAGTGACTCGATACGGCTCTTTCTAATCGGCTTGATTCTCAGAGATGTAGATTTGCTTTATATCTACTATCGCATTTATCGTGGGGAGTGTTCCGAGAGTTCGTCTTTACTCTACCAGCAGAACTCCACCATCCGACATCACGCCAAAATATGAAACCCCACCCCACACTTACCATCTGGATGCCTAGAAGATATATTTCTGAGTCGTATCGACTCAGAAATATATTGTCTTTCGAGAGATTATTAACATAGCAAAGGCAAAGGAAGGGGACTTGCAAGTCCCCTTCTTTTACAGCGGTTTATGGCCGGCGGTGATCACTTACCATCAGGTGATTGACTTCCGGATTGTTTGATCCGATTCTATAACAAAGCAGTAATTTAAGACTGTACTGATTCATCGTTGCTAAAGATTGAATGGTCATCTTCGATTCATCGTTATAAATTTTATGTCGATAGTACCAGTACATTTCACGTTCAAGCATGTCAGATCAAATCTAAAATCAAAAAGTCAGCTCACTTGTTTTTTTTAAGAATATTACCATATTATATAAATTACTAAATGATAGAAACACTTTATTGATGAAGTTACAAAGAAAAGTTAAGGAGTGAAAAAACAACCAAGACTCGTCAAAAGGTTTGAGATGTCTAACAGAGTTCGAAAAACAGTTCACAAACAGGTAACGTCTTGAAAGATTTTCGACTCAAAGTTGCAATTAATAGAGTTTAATTTACAGGTGCGCCAGAGATTGTTGCTGAAACTAAAGATGTAGATTTACGTGTATTGCATCCTGTTATTGCCGAGACCCCTGCTGCTATTGCCCAGAAGAGACCATCACTTGAAGCATTGGAGGGTAAAATTAAGAAGAATAAGCTAGATAAATTTGATATGTGAGTAATTTTTTTATTCTAATTACCCTCAAGGTTCTTTATTCGGTACACCTTTAAATAAGCAATTTTGAGATAACTTTGAGATAAGGGAAACTAAGCGCTACCCTGAAACGGGATACCCGTCTTGTCCTGCATATTTCTATGCTTCTTCCAACGTTATTGTATGGAAATAAGAGCTAGGTGTGCTAGAAAGAGCATGAAAACATGATAGTCGGAATGAAAGCGTTACAAAAAATCTGTTACAAATGGCAAACGAAAGATTGACAATGCGATAGGAAGAAGTGTATATATTTTACTTTCAATCGTCGACACTTGATGCAAAGTCTCGACGAGTATGACTGTGTTCAAAAATCTCGGAAACCGGCATGTTTGTATATGATTTTGGATGTGGGGGGAAGCGAAGTTGTCTCTGGGCCGTTCTTCATGACTCTGGGATATTTGTCTTTCTTGTTGTAAATCTTATCACGCTGGCCAAAAGCCTGGATCCATCATGGTAACACGGCCATCGATCCGACCCAACTAATGATCCTCCCGGGCTTTTAACTATAGGATTGTCAACAAAATATTCATACCATATAGACACCAACAATTCAATAGTGCGTTGGCATCCATGTGCCGGAGATTTAATACAACGTTCATTATTTTATAGGCATCTATGTAATACTCTGCTATCTTTCTTACTATCTACAACGTGTAGATAGCAGAAACGTATGATCAAAAAGATACTATCAAATTGGGCTCCAGAATCAATGTTAAATTTAGGCTAAGCATCAGATTCGCTGAGTTCATTACACTCGATATTTTACTTAACAAATAACTATATAGAGTGGATCTCGGCTGACCTCAGGGTGCATCAGTTTGTTTGAATTTCATCACTGATTAGCAAGTTTACTATAAGTAGTTAAATTAGACTTATTCACACTTTTAGCTGAAGCCAAAACTACCGGAAATATGATGATCAAAAGATTTTGTAAACATTTTGTTGCAAAACTGTTGCATGTTAAAAGAATTTTAATCTTTCGTAAACAGGTAGGTTAAGCGAAATGAGTTTCATCGATTCGCTTATTTTGATTTCTAACATGAGTTGTGCGTCGCCATCTTTGCATTCGGCATAATATATGATATCTAAGATTTATAGCTTAATATGGCCTATCAAGGGCCAATGAATTTCTAAAGACAATTAAAATTTTACCAAACATACAAATATTTTTAATTTTGTTAGCCATTATAAAAATATGTAAAAAATTTGTTTTAAAATTTCAGTCTTTTTGGCAATGAAGACGTTGACTTAAGGCAGTTACCTCAAGTAGACGAAATTGTTGCTCCACCACCACCTACAATATCTCAAGAAGTTCCCGTGTCAGTTTCACCTACTGTGCCAACTGAAATTTTTCAAGCCACAACAATTGTGTCAGCTGCGCCAAGTGAGCCCTCAGCACCAAATGATCCACCTGCACCAATTATGCAAAGTGTGCCAGATGCAGATACTGTGCCAGATGATGAGCCAAGTGTACCAATAGCAAATGCATCAAGAGAGCCTAGTGAACCCAGTGACTCGGAGAGTAGAGATAAAGAAGAAATGATAGTTTCACCAGTACATTCTCCCAAAAAAGACTGGAATGAAATTAAAGAAAAAGAGAAAGAGGTAGTAAATAAAACTCCATCGAAGCTTGATCTAGTTCGAGCTAAGTTGGCTGAAGCCACCAAAGGCAAAGATCGTCTTGGTCGTCCGTTACGATTTCCTAAATCACCAAGTAAGTACTCACTAATTTCGTTCTTAATGATATGAAGATATATTTATATTTAACACTAACAAATTATAATTAGTTAGATTTCAGAAAAGCTAACTACTTTATGTTAATGTACTATGTAAGTATATTCATTTAAAAAATTTGTACGATTATTCGTAGGTATAGAAAGAGAACGGCGTCGTACTTTAAGCTCCGAAGATATTGATTTGAGAGCAGATAGTACTGAAGAATTTGATGCTGACGATCATAAGAAAACAATATCCATTATTATGTCACAAGCTAAAGCACAATATAGTGATGGTCAGCTTGATAAAAATCAGTATAACACACTTATGTACCAAGTACTCCAATTAAATGAAAAGCTAAAACTAAAAGAAGCAAAACAAAGAGAATCTTTGGAAATATCTAAACGTAAACTCAATGCAACCGTACAGGAAGAGAATCACAAAGTGCCAAGCCCCAAGTCAACACCGTCTGAAATCAATAACTTTGGTGATATAGATGAGAGAGTTCCACCAAACTTTATGGAAATTGATAATCAAAATCCTTTCCCATTGCAAGCCCAAGATTCAGATATGCGAATTAACCCACCAATCGAAATGATTGATCCTATAAACCCCACCATGTTGCCATTACCACCTATGATGCCGCCTATGTTTATGGGTCCATTCCCTCCAATGTGGAGTGGACAACCTCAACCTAGACTTGAAGATTTAGGGCCTCGTAGATTCATGACACCCATTCCTCCATTCTTTCGAGGTAAATTTGACAAAAGAATGCCTAGGATGCTTTTCGACCCTAGAATGCCAATACCTCCGCTTCCTGCCCCTCTACTAGGCATGTGTCAAGGCGACAAGCCGTTAAAACCATACGAGAGGACCATTTCGCCGCCTCCTCTCGGTGCTCCTGGCTATGATCTTCCTCCTACAGATTTTAGAATTATCGAATTTATTGATTTAGATCCAGTAAAAACCATTCAAATAGATGGTGTACCTAGAGAAATTAGATTCTATGGAGACACAGCTGTTATAATGCTTGATTGGGATGATCCACGTGAATTAAGGTTTCTACCTGGATGCCGAAGAGTTACTTTTGATAATAAGGACTCGATAGTTTTGAATTTCAATGAAGGTTACAAGCAAGTCGAAATCGACGATCAAGTATTTGATATTAAATTTGGTGCTCCTACTAGAGAGTTGTATATAAATGGAAGATGGTTCGAGTGTTTCTTTGGTGGTCAACCTTTCGGAGTGTTAATTAATGGAAAGCCACGTCTCGTTCATTTAGAGGGTCCCCTACCTCAAGTAGACATTGGTAAAGGGAAGCGAACAGACCTTGTAGCTGGAAAAATTAATCTTATTATAAATGCAACACAAGTTTTCCCAGTATATTTGGATGCAAAGGTCCAAAAATTTCAAGTGAATGGACAGTTTTTTACCATTCGTTTTGTAGATTCGTTAAAAACTGTACTAATAAACGAGCAACCATTCAAAGTAGAATTTGGGGATTTACCCAAACCCATATTCCTGGGTACTGAGAAGTATTTCGTGCGTTTTTCGGCTCTGCCAAAGAATATTAAGCCTGGACAGGTGGAAATTGCTGATATGGAAGGATCGGTAATGCCAAAGTCACTTGAGCTTCCAATAACTAATGACCAAGACATTCCTATGGAAACTGACGCAGAAGTAGTACCAGAGAGGCCACAGTTTGCACCAAGCCCTGAAGGTGAAAGTCAAGGTAAATATAATATTTTAAATTCCTAATTCAAATTTATATTTCGTACCGATATTCGAGATGATTCAACTAAGTAATTTTGTAAGTATATACATTAGACTCTATTTTATAATATCCAGGCACTTTTCTTTTATAGATATATTATCCAGAATCTCCTATTTTTTTATTTTTATTGTGTACCCCCGTGTTGGTTCGGGCTCCTTTGAAGAATAGACCAACTGCCGTTCTGCCAGGCATGTCGTAAAAGGCGATTAAT